>JAODAL010010947.1:0-102386 GCA_025379985.1 Phyllomedusa bahiana | reverse complement strand
TCTAAAGGAAATTCAGGTGGTCCAAGGACTCCACATTTAAATCAATGCTTTTAAAATAAAATAATTTACTTTTTTGTTACAAAAAAAAATTTTTTATTATGTTGACTTAACTTTTTTTGTATTTTTTTTTATTTCAAATGTTATGTTTTTTTCATTTGTTATATGTTTTTGTTTTTTGAACTGTGTGGCCCGGCAACTGCACAGAGCTTCCTTTCCTTTCCCGGGAAATTTCCCTGAATGGAAAAAGAACTCGGGATGGTCGCCAGGGAAACCCAAAATTTAAAACGGTCTTGATTGGTGTTTTTAAAAATAGGTGAACATGGTTGTTGTTTAACGTCTGGGGGCCCGGGGCAACCGCTCATACCCCCTTTGCCATTCGGGAATTATTTGGGTTTAATTTTAAAAATTTTGGTCAGCCAAACCTTTAAAATTTTTACATGCATTGTAAAAATGAAAAAATATATTTGAAAGACCCAAATTTAAAAATAAAGGTATGTGGCAATGAAATCTACACTGCAGTGAAGGTAAGCTACTGTAAAAAAAAAAAAAATAGAAAATAAAAAATTGAAAAAAAACCCAAATTTTTTTTATACAAACTTTTAAAAAAACCCCCAACCACACCACCCACCCATAATATATAAACCCCAAAGAATTTGAAAAAAAAATTAACTATTTACAAAAAACTGCACCCCATACCGCCACCCAAAAAAAATTAAAAATTTGAAATAAACTAGGGGAATCCTGGGAAGGGTCTGACCGGGGGGGAGGGGGGTTTTTGTAGGTCTAGAAAAAAAACACCCAGCTGGGCTAACGCTCTTAGGTCTATGGGCTGACTTATAAACCCAGCAGTGGATTGGGGCTGGGGTTTGGGGTGGGTGGGTGGGGGGGGCTGGGGAGGGCGGTATATTGAAAGGCCAGGACGTACGGAGTGGGCAGGGGAATATCAGGTGCCCAAAGGGGGGCGGGTGCTCCCCCGGGGCCACAGTACCACCCACAAGGTGGTATAGGTCCCCGACATCCGGCAAGGGGAGTCCGGGGGCGTAGACTGCCACCAGGCCGGAAAAATGCCCTTTAGGGGATCTTGACCTCCAATGGCAGAAGGGGGCCCGCGTTCCCATTATAAAAAAAAAAAATTGCTCAAGAATCCGGCCACCACCCGCGCGCTAGGGAACAAGCTCCCCTGCAGGGGGAGGTTTGCTTCCCTAGTTGAGCGGGTTTTTACGCCTTTGACACGAAAAGGGCTAGATGGAAGGGGTGCGGGCAGGGGATGGGGGGAACCACGATGTTTGGGGGGTTGGGTCGGAGGGGCGGGGGGGGGGAGCAGCCCCAGGGAGCCCACATGTGGGGGGTGCGCACTGAGTCATTGAGGGGAACTGCCCCCAAAGACACTTGGGTGTCCTCGTCGGGACCCCCCCCTAGGGTCCCGCCATTGAAAGGCCCCCCCCTGTCCCCACCACTGGACGAAAGAGGGCCCCCCTCCCTCCCCCCAGTGATGCTCCTCCCGGGGCCCGGGGTGGCCAGTTACAGCTCCGGAGGGGTAGGTTGCCCGATGTTCAAAAAAAAAGAGGAAACAAAATTAGTGTTCTGTTTAAAAAAGTCACATAGCCTTTTACACATTCTAGCATTAGCATTAAAAAACGTATAAAAAAAACCCCAAAAAACAAACAACTCAGGGCCAGATCTGTCGTTGGGGCCGGAGGAACATCAGCTCCTCTGTATAGGGGATGTTAGCCTCCTGGGGGGAGAGGGCCCGGGGGTCTCCCTTTCCCCACCAGCGGACGTATCGGGCCCCTCCCCCTCTTCCAACATTTTTTCACGTCCTTTTCTGCAACAGAAAAACATTTTTTAAAAATTTAAAGGGAAAACATGTTCTTTTTTTAGGGGGGGGTTTGTTTTACATGGCATCTTCTGTCCAAGGTAACATAAAAGTTTAAACATGTGTGTCAAGAAACAATCCCGAATGGACCGCGAAAAAATTTTACAAAAGGTCTTTAAAACCCTTCATTCCCATTTGTGCACACGCCAAAGGGGGCCCAAACTTGCCTTACTTTTGCCTTTAAACCCCTGCAAATTTTGGGTTTTAAGCCAAGCCAAAACAAAAACAAAGCAACGCACTTTTCGGGTATACAGCCATAAAATGTTTTTACAAAAACAGTAAATAAATGCTCAATGCCTGTCTCCCCTTTCCAGATGGGTTCAAGCACACTTTGCTAAAATGTTAAAGTGCACACGCCCCCACAAAGGGACCGTGTAACTACACTCCCCAAAAACTTCACGTAAAAATGTGGCCATATAGAATGGGGCCCCCAAAAAATACAGTTTGGGAATTTAAGTTGGGGGAGATGGAACATTATTTTAAATTTCCGAAATTTTTGTCTGCGGGCCTGCTCGAACCCGTCCCATTTCAGGGGACAGATCCCCGGGTATCACCCCGCCACTGCTGGGCCACCCGGGGGCCCGGGTTGCTGTACCCGGTGGTCCCTTTTTGTCCCCCTAGAAGGGACGGGCCCGGACCTAAAAGATATAAAATTAAAGTTTTTTATGAGATGTTTTTTTAACCCCAAAACAACAATTCCCGATACTGTATTTTTAAAAATTTTCAAAACATAAATTGGGATTAACCGGAGCAAATCGCAGATATTTAAAAGTTTTTTGCAAGTTATGCCCAATGTGTTTTAACCCCTCTAGCTATAAACTGGGAAGCAATTTTAAAAATTTTTAAATTTTTAAAACAAAAACAAAAAAAACAGACATTTGGGCCCTTAAATTTTGCCATGTGGGTTGTTCTTTTTTAAAAAAAATAAAAAAAAAAACAACAGGGCCCTGGGAAGGGATAAAAACATTTCAGACAAAAACCGATCTGACAACAATACCCCAAGTGTCAAAAATGTCAGGGCTGAAAAATCCAAATCATGATTTTAAAAATACTAAATAATACAATTGTCCCCCTGCAATACAATAGGATCTATTGTACACCCAGAGGAGATTTTACTACATTTTTTGGGCAGCCACGCTGCACAACATCATCCAATAACATCAGCCTGCTACCCACCACTCCCCCCCCCTTTTTTGAAATATCACAAATTATTAAAACAAACAAACACATGGCAATTTAGTGCAAACTAAAAAGCAAAACAATATGCCATGCAAACAAACTTTTAAAATGACATGTCAATTCTTCGGGCGTTTTCATGCCAGAAGAATGCATGTCACTGGGCCCACAGGCTGCTGCTCCCGCCCCCCCTTAAAGTTCCCAACCACAGCGTAATTTGCAGGAGCCTTAATCCCCCAAAATTATGCCGGTGAACATACCCAAAAATTTTAACTACCTCAGAATGGGGTCCAACGCCCAAACCTCAGGGGCAGAAACGTGATGGTCCCCCGGGACTTTTTTTGCTGAACAAATCAGGTCCCCTCTTTTTAAAATTTCAAGTGGCTTTGTGGGGAAATTAGCTGCAAAAATCATATTCTAGCATATTCCCCCCACCAAAAATTATAAAAAACCAGAATTTTTACGGGCCTACAGACTCAAACTATATTTAAAACCCGGAACAGATTTTGGGCATTTTCCGGGGCGAATCGTGTCACCCCAAATGGGCATGTTTTGGGGACGGATTTGCGGCAAAATTAAGTGACATGTGAAATTTTTTTTTCCGCCCGGGTTTGCCGCCGCAGTCCATGGCGCAATCCGCACGGAAATACATGTCGTGTGAACGACAAAAATGTTTTCCTTTTAAAAAATCAATAGAAAATGGCCTGTTACTTATTTGAAACTGATTTCGGAACGGAATTACCATCGTAAATACGGTGGCAAATCCGTTCCGAAATAAGCCGTGTGAACGAGGCCTTAGGGTTTTACTCCATTTAGGAAGTACAGGAAAAGGGGAAGGAGTAATGTATTTGTATGTAAGGAGTAATATGAAGTAAGTGTAAAAGTGTGTGAAGATGTTGAAGCTATGGAAACCTTGTGGGTGGAAATACCACATATTTTTGGTGTGATCTATAGACCACCAACATAACTGAGACTACAAGAGTGTCAGCTGCTTAAAAAATGGAGCAGGCATCACAGGCGGGTACAGTGGTGATAATGGCCAATTTTAATTACCCAGATAATGATTTGTGTCATGGTTCTGCTTCAACTGCAAAGGGAAGATAGCTCCTCAACCTACTACAGCATAATTTTATGAACTGGTTTGTAGACGATCCCACTAAAAGTAATGCTCTGTTGAATCTGGTAATTTCTAACAAAGCAGAACTTTTTGGGGCGTCAAATGTTTCTGAAGACCTTGGAAAACGACCAATCTAATCGGTTAGCCTCGTTCACCCCCGGGTTATGTGATGCTGATTGGGGCCGTACGATCCGTATTTTCGCGAGTACGCTCCCCCCGTCCATAACTACGGGAATCCACATTTTTTCAAACCGCCGCGGGGGGGGGAAAGTGACTGCCTTAATACGGCGGTACGCCCCTGAAAAGATGCTATGGGGCATGCTAGGAAAACTGTCCCCGCAATTTCCCGGCAAAAACCCCGTGAACGAGGCCAATAGTCAAACTGGAAAAAAAAAAACACTGAATGGAAAAAAAAAAAAATTTTTGGTAGTTCACACAATGTATTTCGGGCGTCAGTACCGCCACTACATCGTGTTTTTTTTTTGGGAGCGCGAGTACTCCCGCGGGACCGGGGGGGGGGGGGCGGGGGGGGGGGGGGCACCCGCCAGCCCCATAGACCGCATTGCTCGCTGCGGTTTGCTACATTAACTATCTCCCAGTGCGTAAATACATCGTTGTACCCGGGAGGACAGGTGTAAACCATAATTTTTTATGAAGTATGAAAACCGAATTAGGGCGCAAATTTTCCCTGTGTATTAAACGCAGTTTGCCGCGAAATGCGCTCCAAAATAAGCAGTCTGAACATACCCTTAGGATGACATGTCCCACTAGGGTTGCGCCATTTTTTGTGCCAAAAAACCTTTTACGCCCCATTCCTTTTAATTAAATGTAGTACACCAAACAGGGGGCCCTAACGCCAGGGAGTCACATTTGAATGCACCAAAGTAGGGGCCACCCCAAAAATCAGCAATGATATGCTATGCACCTAACTTTTGTTTTGCGCCTATATTAGGCAGATCAATTTTACTATGCAAGCTATACCACACACCATATTTGTGACAAGTTCATTCCTTCATGCCGCACTATACACTCATTTAATGTGCCTTAAAACTGGTGTGCCGGTACCTCTTTTCTGACATGTCTCCCTTAATTTTAAAAAGGCTAAATTCCCCTTTTTTAGGGCCACAGTACAGGACATAGACTGGGAGCAGTTATTACCAAATAGTGATGTAGGAGCCAAATAGAAAGGCTTTAAATATACTCTGTGGTAAAACATAGCAAAATGGGGAAAATAAGCATTAGATACGCTGGCAAGTTTGAGAGTTTTCCCACCTACAAAGAATGGAGAGGTCTGTATTTTTTATCGTAGGTACACTTCAACTATGAGAGACAAAAAAAAATCTAGAAAATCCCTTTGTATGATTTTGAAATAATTAATTAGCATTTTATTACGTAAAAATAAGTATTTGATTACCTACCAACCATCAAGAATTCTAGATCTCACAGACCTGTTAGTTTTTCTTTAAGAAGCCCTGTATTAATTGTATCTTTTTAAAACCATTACCTGTATAAAAGACACCTGTCCACACACAATCAATCACACTCCAACCTCTCCTCCATGGCCAAGACTAAAAAGTTGTCTAAGACACCAGGGACAAAATTGTAGATCTGCACAAGGCTGGGATAGGCTACAGGTCAATAGGCAAGCAGCTTGGTGAGAAGGCAACAACTGTTCAATTATTAGAAAATGGAAGAAACCCAAGACACTGTCAAGGAAGATTTCGATTATATGTGACTACTCCAACTAATTAGTGTGTTCAGAAGTGTTGCCACCAGCACTAGTCTATTATGGAGCCTCCTCTTAGCTCACTACTATCCGCATATAACACTTTCTTGCGAAAGAAGGGTTAATCTCTTTGAAATGTCGCAGTCAGGTGTGTATCTCCTCGCTATTTAGATTCTATAAAGCTGAATGAATCAAATTATAGCTACAGAACATAAGTATGCCACAGTCTGTCTTCTATCATTTTAAATATGGAAAATGTACCAAAAGTTTTATGGAAATGTTTTTGAGAAGTAAATGAAAGTAATAATTTAATAGTCTCTAAAGTATTATGTGTGTCAAGGAAGTTTGACAGTCATCTTGTGTTTCTTCCATTTTCTAATAACTGCACCAACAGTTCTTGCCTTCTCACCAAGCTGCTTGCTTATTGTCCTGTAGCCTATCCCAGTCTTGTGCAGTCTACAATTTTGTCCCTCCACTGGGTAAGATCTCGCCTTGTGGCCTAAGGATATTTCTGAGAAAGGTCAGGAATCAGCCCAGAACACGGGAGGACCTGGTCAATGACCTGAATAGAGTGTGGGACCACAGTCTCAAAGATTACCGTTAGTAACACACTATGCCGTCATGGAGTAAAGTCCTGCAGGGCACGCAAGGTCCCACTGTTCACCCTGCACATGTCCAGGCCCATTTGAAGTTTGCAAGTGACCAATGAGGCATGAGAGAAGGTCATGTGGTCAGATGAGACCAAAATAGAACTTTTTGGTATCAACTCCACTCGCCATGTTTGGAAGAAATATGAGTACAACCCCAAGAACACCATTCCAACCATAAAGCATGGGGTCAGAAACCACATACTTTCGGGGTGCTTTTCTGCAAATGGAAACAGGACGACTGCACCGTTTCGAAGGGTGGATGGCTGGGGCCATGTATTGAGAGATTTTGGCCAACAACCTCGTTCCCTCAGTAAGAGCATTGAAGATGTCTGGGTCATGCCAATGATCTGAAACTACAGGAATCGTCGCACCTCTGTAATTGCAAACAAAGGTTTCTGTTTTTTTTATATATAAAGGATAATTATTTTAATGCATATCTATTAAAGATTATTGTTTTAGGAATTTTTCTTTTGATCTGTGAGACCAAATATTAAGCCCTGCTTTTCTATTATACTTATGTAATAAAAGGCAAATTATTATTTACAAATCATACAATGTTATTTTCTGGATTCTTTTTAGATTAGTCTCTCACATTTCAAGTATATCTACAATAAAAATTACAGACCTATGCATTCTTTGTAGGTGGGCAAACTTGCGAAATAACCAGTGTATCAAATGCTGTAATCGCTGTTATAGCTAACCATAAAGCACAAACTTTTTGCTGCTGAAAATTAAGGCTATGTACACACGGCGTAATTGCAGGGCGTACAGTACGCCCCGGAATTACGCCGGGTGTTTAGGAGTCACGCTGATCGCCGCGTACTCCCACAACACGCGGGGGGCCAGCAGCATATTTCTCTATGAGAACTGTGGATTACCGTCATTTCGGCGCACATCTTGCTCGTATTAGAGAACAAATACGATGCAAACTGCGCGCTGAAATTTGACCGTGTGAACATACCCTAATAGGTAGACTTACTGCTTTTTTTATATTTGCAGTATTTATTGTTTATTTTTATTGATAACTTACCTGCACTACTTTTCCTCTTAGGATATTTTGTAGAAGATTGAGTAAAATGATATGAGGTAGAAATAGCCTGAGTGTCCTGATTTGAAGTTGTTTTTATGAACTCAATAGCAGAGTGTAAAATTTTGAACTGCATTACAACAGCCATATCTAGAAAAGAAAATTAAAGAACAAAAAAAACCTTTATGTTACATTAAAACCAAAAATCTGCAACAACATATGGCCCAGATGTATAAAACCTGTTGCATAAGTTTTCTTGCGTAGGTTATGACAATAAATAATGTCGTGAACCATGTAAGACATATTTACGACAAAGCCGACACATTTGGCTGTGCCATTGACCGCTGTGAGGATAATGACAAAATTCACCCCGCCAGTTCTCAAATTTTACCCAAGTTCACTCTCAGTCACGTCACATGAACCAGGATATACGACTTCTCCCCCAGTGCACAACAAATGTCACTGAGAAAGGAGTCTGTTAGCTTTAAAGACCACTGCGTGTGCAGTTTCATGCCTCCAGGTAGACTCTGTGGAGACCTGGTCATCAACACGGCAGGGTATCAGGCCATTCAGGCCAGCATGAAACAATGACAATCTATAGACACGTAGGCACAGTAGGGTTATGCCAACTTTAAGTCCTAACTGTACGTCACAAGCACACCCCGATTTCATATTTATAAATATGAAAGTGCCAAATATACATAGCTGTCACTCTCTCATTTATAGGATCAACAGGTAGGGATAAAAGGGAAACTGGTACCAGAAACAGAGCAGGGACACCGAGTTTGGTACCCCAGAGTAGCTTGGGTCCATCCAGTTCTGATGGTACCTGGGCTGTTAGAAGCTTCAAACAGCTTGGCCCCGGAGGGAGAATGTCAGACCTCCAGGGGGTGTGAGAGTGGATGTGCCAATATAGATAAGTAATGTTTCACATGGGCCATTGTTGACTCCATTGGAAAGGAGGTGTATGCCACAAGTATATCAGGAGCACCAGACAGGACCAGTGGGCCGCATTCACTCCCATGTGTGCTCTGCATCAAGCTAACTTCAGGTAACTTGACACATCTTTCTGCTTCATTTGTTTGTACTCATACGTATATGTATAGCTGTATGCCCTACGTATGTATTATTTGTCTAGGATGCCCTTACGGTGATTAAATATATAAAATTTGATCCTGACCCGTTCTTTTGTCTGGGTCACCTGAACCATAAGTCCGTGTTCTCAGTCTCAAGTATCACACTACCGGGCAGGCTCCTGGCCCGATCCCAGCCATTTAGAGTTGTGGGCGAGTGGGGTATGCGAGAGCCTGAACGGCCACAACCTTGAACGGCTGGGAGAGATCTGTTTACCTGTAGCGGTAAAACAGAACTCTGCCGCCCGGTACACTGCCACCAGTTCTTTGTTAGAACTTTGTTTGTTAGTCCGGTCCGTTAACGGGTTGTATCGGGCCAGGAGACTGCCCGGTAGTGTGATACTTGAGACTGAGAACACGGACTTATGGTTCATGTGACCGAGACAAAAGAACGTGTCAGGATCAAATTTTATATATTTAATCGCCGTAAGGGTATGCTAGACAAATAATACATACATAGGGGATACAGCTACAGCACTCCTTGGGTCTTTCTGTGCACGTGTGGACAGGGTTTGACTGTGAAATAGTATCCGGTTAACCTTACGTACTCCTACGGGGTGCGTAACATCACGAGTACATTCACAAGTCAGGCCATTGACCCACGAATGGGGATGGTTTTCAGACAGTTGCCAATTCATAAAAGACAACACATTTTTGTATCTCACGTGCCTAAAAGTGTCACAGTTAACGTATCGTTAGCCATGCCGTTTTAAGAGTGGTGTGGGAAGTTACTTTATGAGCGTATAGGACACTTTTTTGGCGCACGGGCAGTTTATCCCACAATGTGACAAATTTACCAAGTGCTGTGAGAAAATTTCATGTATTCTACGCCATCGCAATACTGCATATGACACAGCTTAAACAACACTTTTCATACATCTGGGCCAGTATGAACAAAAGTCCTAACTAAATACCCCCTCAAGGTAGCCTCATGTTGCTGTGCTGTATAAGGGTATGTGCACACGGCGTGTTGGATATGATTTTGATTCTCAGATCCGTGTTTTGGACCCTAAACGGACAAACATCCATCTAACAATGTGCAGTGTGATTTTACATTGCTTTCAATGTAAAACACGCATCGGCATTCAGACGAGTGGTCGCCAATGCCTGTTTACATGTTTTTTTCTGATGCGTCTTTCAGATCCATTCAAATAATTCACATGTCAATTCTTGATCCGATAGATGCAGCAGACACCCCATTTAAAACCATAGGGTGCCTGTCCGCTGAAGCCATAACGCATCCAAACAAGCACCTGCCTGTTGGATTTGATTGACGAAGCACTTTTGGATGCGTTTTTGGATCCAAAATCGGATCCAACATGCCATGTGAACATACCATAACAATCAAATGGGGTCAGATGATTTCTATTGGCCAATTAACCAGTATCTTCCAAACCCCAAACAGAAAGTGGGACAATCTTGTGTAACATTAACGTAAGAGATATAAAATTATAAATATTTGATGCCTGTCATACAGAATTGAGGTTGTTTTCTCAAATATCACTTAGCTTTTGTTATAGCTTAAGAATATACATGTTTAATGGTTCTATTCACTTGAATGGGGAAGAACTGCAATATAACTCATAGACAGATGTGGCGTTGTTTGTGGCAAAAAAAAAAAAATCTCTGATTGGTTGCTATGGGCAAGAAAAAAATCTTAGACCAAGACAGTTTTCATACATGTCCCCTTTTTGTATACTTTATATTGTAGTTTAAGAGAAACTGTCACACAGCTTTTGCCACCCTTTCTGAGGACAGCGCAAGCTAATCACAGATATGACGTTTCCAGCACAGTGCCCCTTATTCCGTAAGATGCAGGCACTTTAGGGCTTGTCCCCACGCCAAGGGTTTTTGGACGGTTTTACAGACAGTTTTCGGTTTTGAAAACAGTCTGTTAAACATTACAATGGACCTGTATGTAAAATCCGTGCAGCAGGGATTTTCCGCCGGACTTGTTTTTAGACCAGCGGCGGTCCGAAAAACATAGAACACGTTCATTCTTCTACCCGGTCTTCGGGCGGTATTTGTACACGTCTATGCGAAGGGGGAGGGCTTTTCTCTGCAAACAGCGGAGAAAAGCTGTCCCCCTGCGGCCATGTGCACGGCCGTAAAACAAAACAAGTATTTGCTCTCTGTCATGGGGACAAGCCCTTAATAGTATTTAATGCTCAAATTTGGCAGTTTACAGCAAGAAGAGCGTTCAGCTTATTCATGAGGTGTTAGCCCTTCCCACCCACTGATAGCCCCGCCTACCTGACAGTTATTCACGTTTCTACCTATTCAAAATAATAGCTTAATCAGCTGAGGTGGGCGGGGCTATCCTCAGATGGGCGGGCCATGAATTAAACTGACTATTTTCAGGACTCTTTTCTGGCTGAAAACTGCAGCTTTGAGCATTAAAACTACAGCATCTTACAGAATAAAGGACACAGTGCTAGAAACAGCATGTCTGTCACTAGCTTTTGCTGTCCTCAGCAAGGTAGGCATAATCTATGTGACAGGTACCCTTTCAGCTTGGCACCGGCTGCTAAATCCTACAGATGACATTTGCCATCACTTATGGCTCCTTCATCTTCTTTCATCCTAAGTGTTGTTAAAATAGGTCCTTACAACTCCAGTGCTGATCAACATCCAGTATTAGGGCTTATTGTGGTGACACCTGGAGATGAAGAGGATCTGACAATTTACAAAAAAACACACACAAAAAAGGGGAGCATATAAGGCTAGATGCCTGCTCCTGGGCTCAGTCTAGTCCAGCTATTAAGCTGTGAACAGGGCCCACAATGGTGGTGTTTTTTAAGTAAGTAATGTCCCCTTTTTGTGTGTTTTTTTGTAAATTGTCAGTGTAGGGACTCGCAAGACATGAGGACCGTTGACACCGGTTGCGAGCTTGCATATTTGGGGCCCCGGTACCAACTAATAACTCATACTTAATGTTTTTCCAGTATGACATTTTTTATCAGCCCAACAGTGCTGGGGAGCTAAGGGTGACTACTATTTAAAACATTTTTTCTTGTGGCATGCCCAGAGGTGCTGGGCAGCCCGCCTAATCTGTTAGTATGGGGTCACTAAGAGGCTGTAAGCCGGCATGGTGCACCACACGTTTTGCACCCTTATGTATTGCTTTATCTATATGCAAAAGTAATACCGGCAGCCACCCCCCTCATGCCCTGAGGGTGTGTGAGTGGTTGTTTAATGGGTATTTTTGCATTTCTGCAGTCTCCCCATGCATTACACTGTGGTTTTTCTGCATACTGGTATGAACAGGTACCAAGCTAATGTGCAGTCTGTATCATTTAATTGTTCCCTTAGTAGTGGGACCTTTGAGTTGTTATTAAGCAATCAGATGCACCTGTCATGTTTTCCCAGGGGCATATAAGGCTAGATGCCTGCTCCTGGGCTCAGTCTAGTCCAGCTATTAAGCTGTGAACAGGGCCCACAATGGTGGTGTTGGCTTGGTCTGGGGTCTAAATAGGTTATTGAATGAAGTCAGAATTTCAATGTGCAGAATTAAATTTAATTCTGCCAATTGAAGTGATTGATAAACTAATATATTATTCTTTTCTATCTGAATTTGAGTATCTGGGTGTACTTGTAGATCATAACAGCATGCAATGTCAATCTATTGACGTTCATTAAAAGAGGAATTACAGTAACTGTGGGGAATAATTGAAACATTAAATTTGTTTATTTTATTAACTATAATTGACTAAAAATGCTTTGCTTCCCCAAAAAAAAAATAAATAAATTATAAACTTTTACTTTGCAACTTCTCATTTTTGCTTTCATTCAAATATCCAAGCATTACTATCAAGTCCTCTACAATTCGAAAATATTGGGATCCAGATGAACTGCAGGAGTGTATGGTAACAGTTATTAAAAGCTGCTGCAAATCACAAGCCAGCAAAAATATATTCATCTGTGGAAACACTAGAAGATAGAATGAGAAAATAATACAAAAACATTAAATAACTTTTACATTGCTCTTAAATTGCTCTTACAGTCTTAATCAGATTGAATCAAGGCTTGAGAATAGCATCAACAAAAAATTGGCCGAAGGCTTGGCGGTTAAAAGGTTACTCCCGCCTCAAGCATTGCTGTCCATTACCATAAAGTGATTTTATAAAACTTTCTAATGTACATTGTATGTGCAAAATGTACCTTTTGCTCACTAGCTTTCTCCTTGCTGCCCCCCGTATATCTATGTAGTTTCTAAGGTCCAAGGCCCCTATGCTAAACAGTGATAGGCTACCGTCACAGTGATGTGGCTGGAATTTTGCACATGCACAGTGGGGCAGATTTATCAATAGTGTCTAACTCTTAGACAGTGTAAAACTAGAATAGACAGTCTTACAATGTGCCACATTTATCACAGTGTTCATAAATCTGACACAGGTTAGAACTGTCTAGTCTAAGTTTGTACCACCTACAAGTTGGCTTACTTTTACCCCAGAAACAGACAAAATTTGGGCGATTTTTGGTTCATTTAGGCCACGCCCTCTTTCTTCGCGAAACCACTATCCTTTAACTAAGCCACGCCCCTTTGTGGAACTAGGCGCAGAAGCGTCTGAAACTGTCTAAAACCCATAGTTAATGTGGCGAAGAGCTTGTAAGACATTTTTAGCGCTCATTGTGCCAGAATGCTGTTGCAACTGCCTTGATAAATCTGCCCCAGTATGTCCTGGCCACTGTCATATTGCGCAGTGTGTACTGTAGTGGGATTTACCAATATAATGATATAAGTAACATTCACCAATACACTGAGGGTGATACCAGAAGTAACAACAAATTAAAAATTCAGCACTTTGCATGGCTACAAAAATCGGATGGGCTTCACACAAACATGCTAGGCACGGTAATCAGTGTGTAAGATACTCTTTACTGCAAAAATAAATCATCACCATAGAACTGTATCAGGACATCTGAAGACATTTTTAAAGGGTGTTTTACAGTGTGTTGCTGTGCTGATTTATATGCAGGCGCTCTGTTCTCTGCCGTGGTGTCTCAATGCTGCTTGATAAGTTTCCCATGGCAACATCAGTAGTGAGCAAGCACAGAGAAAAAAAAAAGGCGGAGACACGCAGTTTAGAGTTTTATGTACCTCCCAGCCTCAGCAGGATGAAAACGCCCCCCTTTTTTTTTTTTTTAAACTCAGCTGGGAGCAAGAAAGCTAGAACATACGAGGTGAGACAATTTGTTTAAGTATGCCATCATCTCCATATTGTGTTTTCTTCAATAGATTCTTAAGAACAAGGAAAACTTCCCACTTTTTTTTTTGTGGAGGATTACTTTAAATTTTGTTAACTATAACGTTAAAAAGGTTGCCTGACTAAAAGAAAGAAACATACTGATAGCCCCCAATTCTATACAACAAATATATACTTGCTGATCCACTACTAAGTCTCTGGCAGTCAGTGGCCGTAGTGGTCATAAGCCATTAGATATCTTTGCTCACGGATTTTTTTATTGTGGTCTACACAGCACAGATTTTCCGTTAGATTCTGAATCTGCTGATACCCTCTGCTGCATAGACAATAAAATATCCGTGCTGTAGTCTACACAGCACAGATATTTTAACATCAGTTTTAAAATCCGACGAAATATGCAACATGTTGTATATTCTGCAGGATTCCGTCGGATTTTCGTACATTCAATGTACGGGGCCAAGGGCAAATCTGAAAACGGACTGTGGCTTTTGCACAAATCCGTGCCAAAAGCCACGGCCCTGCAAATGTCGAACTGCAGTAGGATTTTGGATGGCATTTTGACATTTGCAATGTAGACCCAGTGTAACACTGCTCTGTTCATACACAGAATTAGTCATCTTGGAGAACATTTACTATTGCTGTCTAAAATTGCAGCAGATTTATCACAGTAGCTTGTGTTATTTGATAAATCTGTATCTTTAGATTTCTCTAGCTTTTTTTAGACCCACTATTATTTGACTTTACACCAAAATTTTGCAGCTGATATTTGACACAATTTTAATGCATAAAGTCACACTATGGTCACACCCCTTCCAATGAAGTCGCACCTACTTTCAAGCTAGAAGAAAATGGAGATATTTGTGGATCCAATTATTCTTTAATGCACATCCACTCGTTGATACTTTTAGATTTATGTGGCACAGCTTAAGGCTCAATTCCTGTGGATGTGCATTAGTAAAAATGAGCAACTAAGTAGTGTTGATGTGTGCTGTACTTTTTATGTTAACTATAGTACTACTTTAACTTGATATTGATTTAAAGAGGGTTTCTCACCATGCGGTTTCACAGAGCTATAGAGAACATGCTGTTTAGGTTGTGGGTGGGTGTATAGCAGTGATTGACACATCAGCTCTGTTACTCCTAGCTATTCCTGCTAAACTGACATGAGAGCAAGAGGCTAATGAAGTATCATATAGGCTGCAGAGCTCTAAGGAGTGAAAGCTTCTCATTAAGCTAAGTAAAAGTCCATAGCTAGAGAAAAGACTCTGCAGGAGGTGACTTACTATGGTGGAGCGACGGCAGATAAGAACAATGAGTAAAAAGAGAGAGCAGGAAAAGCTGAGAGATGGTCGATAACCAGAGAAACTTGTTTGTTCTAAGAAGAAATAATGCCTTCTTTGGGTGCTTTCACACGGTGTGGTTCTGTGGTGTTTTTGGTATTTTGTGAATTGCCCTGGTGTACCAATTTATATTGGACTTGCATCAAATTCATAAAGTTTGGATTCAAAAAAATATACAGGCTAACAGTGGGTCAAAAAAAAAAAAAGATGTATGATATTTTCCATTAATTCTGGTTGCACAATAATTAAAGGTTAAAAGCAATTCTAATTGAAGGTTATTGGCACAAAGATTTATTTGAAATGGAGTGACATTACTAAGGTTTTGGATGACAGAGAATGTACGCTGTTGTCTGTGCCCGAATGTGAACCATGGATAAAGCTGGCAAATTGTCCTCTGTCCAAAGACCTGAGAGTCTTCCTGAAAAGCAGCTCGACTTCTGGTGCCCCCTTGGTGGTTTAATACAGAAACAGCGGTTGTGTTGTCTGTATGAATGTGATCGGGAAAAATGGAGTCCACTAGGAAGAAGCTAGAAAAATGGCTCTCAGGTCCAGAACATTGATCAGAAGACACAAGGTTTGCTAGGCTACCAAAGACCCTTTATTGTGTGGGACTTGAAGGCAACCCCCAACCCGAGCAGCTGGCATCTGTCATTACAACAATCCAATGAAAAGGATGAAAGATCCTTTCCGGAGGGCGGGTGAGGCCAACTGGGGATGCAGTGAACCTGAGGCAAAAGTGATGTGTTTGTCCAGAGAGTGCAACGACCTGACCCAACAAGCCAAAATAAGGAGTTGAAGACAACGAGTATAAAACTGAGCATATGGAAACGCCTCGAATGTTGAAACCATCTTCCCTAGGATCCTCAGAAGCGGAGGTCCGCTATGAAGAAGTGTGACAATGAAGTGGAGGGAACTAACCTATTTTACAGGAAGTTCGAGTCCGGCATTCTGGTTGGGGTGAAATAGATGCGCGTGGAAAGTATATTGCAATCCTGTAGTCATATGTATAGCAAATCCACAGCACACTTCAATAATGCAAGATAATATTTGAGTTATACAATTACAGCCTGTCAGTGCAAATACATCGAGACAATTTTTTCATATGTACAATCAATGTCCAGATTTGTGACACATTGATGCAACATTTCAGCTGAAAATAGCCTGAATCATTCACGTCACAGTGGAAAAATGGCAAGAAAGTGAATGCACTGTAAATTGTAACAGGGGGTTGCTTTAGTAAACTTATAAGGGGCGATGGTAAGCTTGTAGCTGTAAAGCAGGAAATGTGAAGGTGCCTGGTATAATGGCAGTATATGTAGAAAACGAAAGTGATGAAGAGGAGGAGGCCTTGCAGGCTTTCCTTTTAGGAAAAGGGTTCCAGAAGATTGTAGCGACCCTATTGTAGCTGGTTTTCCCAGACAGTACTTGCCTTGCTAACCCAAGAGATGGCACACATAGGCTGCAGGGCAACAGCAAAGACAGAAAATCAATGTAGAGAAGGTATCGATTTTCTTGTCTACAGAGTCAGATACAGAAGCTGCATCAGATAAGGGAATAGTCACAGATCTAGATAGTCGAAAGACAGAATGGTCTACGAACAGGAAGGCTAACCACATGGAAACCCCGTCCTCGGGAAATTTAATGAGGACATCCTGACTTTTTAAAGAAGGCACGCGGTGCTCTGGAACAAATTTCTCAAATTCCTTATGGCTAGGAAACACCAGGGACTGGCATATATAGCGGTGAAAAGAAACGTCCAGGGTGGGGGAGGAATTGTCCTTGAAATGCTTAGTGGTTTGCATTGCATGGATGAGCGCCACAGTGGTGGATCCAAGCTATGTATCCCATTCTGAGTGTATGTCAAAAGGGTCCCTATAGGAGTGCATCTGGTCCTGAAGGAAAAGCACTCGCGCCTTCCAAAGACCTATCCAGAGATGCTCTGGGCAAGATAGAAGAGAAGCGAGAGCTAGCAGAGCAGTATTCGGACCTCTTGTGCAACAGCGCTCCTGAAAGCTAAGTGGCAGTGGGATCATGAAAAGGACCTGCAACAACAGAGAGTTGCTCAAGGAGGTGCTCTATAGCTAAAACCAGCCTATGACAGCCTGGAAAGGTTTGCGACACCCTGAGACAGAGGCTTGGTCAATCAGGGGCAACCAACGCCTGACTGGTGCAGCCTCGAAGCAAGTACTGCCAACAAAGCAAATTGGACTGTGAGCATACAAACTTCCTGTGACAGCGAGAACAAGCAAAATAACTCGTTACCACCATGAGACAGGGTTATTTGAAGGGCTCCTCCTGGGGTGCGGACATGACAATTTCACAGCAGAAAAAACTAGCACAGTAAGATGGTACAGCCAAGAGGGTTAGTCTATGGGACCTAGGTGCTATCTAGCCTTCTAGGAAGTCCAATAGCAGGAGGAAACCAGGAGAATCCACAAAGCAGGAGTGCTGGGAAGCTGAAAACTTAAAATATGGTGTCCGGCAGGAGAGACATGCAGACTCCACCCACCATGAAGTCTATGTGGATGCTCCCGATAGGGCAGAGGAGGGACTGCCATCTGGGCCAGACAGGAGGGCCGGGGTGAAAATCACATTTGAGGTGACGTGCAGCATAGGGGATCAGGAAAAAGTGTAGCTAGGCCCCTTAAAAGGCGACCAGCTGGAGGTCCATAGGGTAGTCCTTAAAGGGGGGAAGAAAACATAAGGAGGAAGGGTACACAGAGGTTGCTACAGGATCACCCCTTCGGTAACCTCGCACTAAGTGACATACTGACATCTATGTTTGTGCAGGTAGATCCCATAATGGTCATGACCGGTGACACGGTTGCCCAAAGCTCAGTGATGCATTCAGAGTGAGTAGGCTAGCCTATGTTGTCGTTTTTCATGGAATTACTCTAGTGCACACTGCTGAAAAAAGTTCTCAGTTACAATGCGTGGATATTACAGTTACAATGATATGATACTCCCAAAAAGACATGAATAAATTAACCACTGCTGGTGAAAATTTAGAACCCATTGAAGCTCCCTCAATTTGAAGAAAAAACTGACCATGAAAAGAAAAATAATTGTGATTTAATAAAAATTCAACAGATGTAATAATAAGATGTTCGCTTGTTCTTCTAAATTCCCCAGGTCTTAATCTGTTCAAACATCTACCACATGTGCTGCAAAAATTTTATTATTTAGTTAAACCCTAATATAAACCTCCAGGCTGCAGCCATCAGGGTGAAATGTCCATCACGATGTTACTATATATTGTAGATTTTTATGCACAATGAGCCTCATTTATCAAAACTATCTAATGCCAGGTATACACAGCAATGTCAAAATGCTGTTAGAATTTTAACATCAATGAACCATGTTTTTTTTTTGCAGATTTGTTCTAAAAGCCGCAGTCGGTTTTCGGATTTGTCGTCTGCCCATACATTGAATGCAATCTGGCGGAATATGCAGCATGTTTTAAAATCATAACTTTTGAAAGTGGTCATCAGGGAGATCTTGAGTTAAAGTGCACTATGACCGTTGCCCTAAGGATTTGCATAAACCACACCCAGAATTTTACATGCCTTCTTTTGTACAAAAAACACGCCCCCATTTTCCAACTGTTCACCAGCTCTGCAGGAAAGCAGATTGATGTGGTGTCACCTAGCATTCCTGGACATTGGATAACCTATGTAGCATCCAGGAATAGTGGAAAATGTCACATCCTGCAATCAGCTTCCCTCCAGAGCCAGACGACCTCATCTGCACCAAATTGTGTTTTTTTTTTGTCGCTTTTCATACATACCAGTGCAGTCCTCTCTGCTGTTCCATACAGTAAAGAGAAAGGCAAGCTCAACACACAATTAACAGGGCAAAGGAACACTCTTTTGGCCTCTGTGGATGTCTATAGATAAGTTCACTGTATAAACCTGTTGTTTTTCAGGTGTTTCTGATGAATACAAATAGCCTAAAACAAACTTACTGCATACAGAATTTTGTGAACACATGACTCAAATGTCATACAGGCATAATATGCCCTTACTTCTCTCCTATACTATGACAAGCAGCCTTGGTCATAGGCACCTGAAAAGGGTTATCCTGGGATAGTCTGACAGCTTGAGGTCATTCTTACAGCAGATGCCACCTTTATTGCTGCTAGGCAGAGGCAGTGCTGCTATATAAAGTATGCATACTGTTATACTGAATGCAAGTGCCATTCAGCGTGGCAGTACTCATCAGCAACGTATTTTACTGACCAGCAGGCCAGACTTTTTGTGCATTATTTAAAACAAGTGAAGTCCGAAAAGCATGTGCTGACCCAGAGCGAGTGTTATGCCAAATGGTACCCTATGCAGATGTCTTTTGCTGCCCCCAACAACATTTTTCTCCCTTCCTTTTGGCACACTGCCCCCCTTTCCACACCATCTCTTCATTCTGCATTACATCCCCACAGCTCCATCTCTTCGTTCTGCACTACCCCCACCATCATCTGTTCTGGACTACCTCCCCACAGCTCCATGTCTTCCTTATGCACCACCCCACCATCATCCCTGCTGGAATACCTCCCCATAGCTCCAACTCTTGCTTCTGTACTACCTCCACCATAATCCCTTCTGAACTACCTCCCCACAGTTCCAGGTCTTCCTTCTGCACCACCCACACCATCATCCCTGACTACCTCCCCACAGCTCCATCTCCACCTTCTGCACTACCCCCACCATCAACCCTGATTACCTCTACACAGCTCCATCTCTTCCTCCTGTACTACCCCCACCATCATCCCTTCTGGAATACCTCCTCATAGCTCCATCTCTTCCTTCTGCACTACCCCCACCTTCGTCCCCACTGGACTACCTCCCCAACGCTCCATCTCTTCCTTATGCACTACCCCCACCATCATCCCTGAATACCTCCCCATAACTCCATCTATTCCTTCTGCACTATCCCCACCATCATCCCCGACTACCTCCATACAGCTCCACCTCTTCCTTCTGCACTACCCCCACCATCTTCTCTTATGGACTACCACCCCACAGCTCCATGTCTTCCTTCTGCATGCATGACCCCCACCATCATCCCTACTGGACTACCTCCCCACTGCTCCAACTCTTACTTCTGCACTACCCCACCATCATCCCTGACTAACCGCTCAGAGCTTCATATCTTCCTACTGCACTACCCCCACCATCATCACCGCTGGAATACCTCGCCATAGCTTCATCTCTTCTTTCTGCACCACTCCCACCATCATCCCTGCTGAACTTCATCCACATAGCTCCATCTCTTTCTTCTGCACGACGCCCACCATCATTCCTAACTACCTCCCCACAGCTTCATCTTTTCCTTCTGCACTACCCCCACCATCATCCCTTCTGGACTACCTCTTCACAGCTCTATCTCTACCTTATGCACTCCCCCCACCATCATCTCTTCTGGACTATCTCTCCACAGTTCCGTGTCTTCCTTCTGCATGACCTCCATCATCATCCATGCTGGACTACTTCTTCAAAGCTTCAACTCTTGCTGCTGCACTACTCCTACCATCATCCCTTCTGGACTACCTCCCCACAGGTCCATATCTTCCTACTGCACTACCCCCACCATCATCCCTCCTGGAATGAATACCTTCCCATAGAGCATCTCTTCCTTCTGCACAACCCCCACCATCATCCCCGACTACCTCCCCACAGTTCCATCTCTTCCTTCTGCACAACCCCCACCATCATCCCCGACTACCTCCCCACAGCTCCATCTCTTCCTTCTGCACTACTCCCAACATCATCCCTTCTGGACTACCCCCCACCATAATCCCTTCTGGACTCGCCGGCCCCATAGACATCCATTATCCACGGCGCGTATCCCGCCAGGATAGTGTGCATGTCACTCTCTCCCCGCTCGGCGTATTCGCCGAGCAGGGAGGGGAGACGGAATCCATGGTTCTCTATGAGAACTGTGGATTACCATAATGACAGGGACGGATTTCAGCCGTATTGGCGCGCAATACGGCTGAGATCCATCCCCAAATCAGCCGTGTGAACGAGGCCTATCAGGCTGAGTGTTTCTTCTGCTCTCCTCCTGCGGTTGCTACTCTCCTGACGCGGGGCGGGGCTAAAATCCTTGGCAGATTTAAACACTGCTCTTCAAACTAGCAGCAGCAGGTTGCCTTGCGGGACATTTACTAACTCTCGTTGGAATCCAGGACCTCTCTCACTTGCAGGAGTCTCCCGGACATTTCAGGGAAGTTGGCAAGTATGTTTAACCCCTTACCGACCGCCCACTGACTTTTGGCGTCAGCTGGTCCGGGTAGTTCGTCTACAGCGACGTCACTATAGACTTCGGGGTTTGCGGCGCCGCTGGGATCGGGGCTCTACTACACAGCTCCGATCCCAGAGCATCCCCTGCGAGCACCGGGGAGTGGAGGAAACCTCCGAAACCCAATGCTTTAACCCTTTGATTGCGGTGGTGCGTTACCGAACCGCAATCAAAGGGTTACCCTGCTCTGTCGGGTGATCGGAACACCCGGTGACCCAACAGGGCCTGGGGAACGGCTGCACAGTCAGCCCTGGGGACCTAGAGTGGCCCAAGAGCAGTCTGTGTAACAAGCCAGTGATCAGGCTAGCCTGTGTGCTGTCCTGAACACTGCCTGTGTCAAACTGACACAGATTATCATGTATTAGCATATATGAATATGCTAATACATTACTAAGTGTAAAATAATAAAATAAAAAAAATTTAAAACAGTTCTCCCTTCATGGGATTTAAAAAAAAAAAAAAACATAAGTGAAAAATAAAGAATAAAAAAATAAATAAAATAAAAATATTTAATAAAAAATAATTTTGCATAAATTACACACACAAAAGAACCTACAATTATTAGGTATCCACACGACCGTAATAACCTGTAAAATTAATCTAACAAGTTATTACATGTGAAATATGAACGGTGTAAAAAAAAAAGGTAAAAAAAAAATTCTGCAATTATTTATAAGTGAACTTAAACTACCCCCATAAAGTACAACTTGTCTCGAATAAAAAGAGACCTCATCCAACTGCGTCATATAGAAAAGTTACAACTGTTGAAACGCAAGGAGGCAAAAACTTTAAAAAAAAAAAAACGTTCTGGTCCTTAACTACTTTTCAGGCCTGGGAGTTAAGGAGTTAAAATCCACCTGAATCTGCTGGATTTTAAAACCGATCAGAAAAAAAGCTATGCTGTGTAGACTATAACACAGATGTTTTATTGCTGTCTAAGTACTGTCAAAGTACTGAATCCACCTAAAATTCTGTGCTGTGCAGAGATAGCCTAGGATTGTCCTTAATGCCAATTGCAAACAAAGCTCAGCTTTCATTTCTTATACCACCCTGGAAAAATGAAAGCTGAGCTCAGACTGGTTGCTATTGGCAACAAATGAAGTCTTACTATTAGATAGTTTTGATAAATAAGGCCCAGAATATTAAATGTTGTTAATGCATAAGTGCAGCCGACCCACTGTTTTTTATAAATATAAGAAACTTTTTCAATCACCACATTGTTCAGCATTTTATGTTCAAAGGTTACTCAAATCACATAAAATGGTGGCATATAGCTAGGATATATCATTACTTCTCAATTGGTGGAGATCCAACTGCTGAGAACCCCTCTACTCCTCAGATGCAGTTCTGTGTCCCCTAAAAAGTTTATTCTTGAACAGCGATGGCCAGTAGCACCACAATGCAGGAAAAACACCCCTAAAGTAGTACTGCCTCCACCAGGGTCAAAGAGGTCCTAACAGTTGGAACCCCAATAATCAGAGAAAAAATAAACATCAAAAGCATGCTGGAAAAACTACAGTAAAATCATTTGAAAATAAATTTGGTGCAAAAAACCATGCTGTAAGACGTGAATACAAGGATCACAATATTTCCAAGACGCATGATAAAGAAATACACAAATAATTCAATACTTTAATGCTCTTTGATTCTCCATGGATGTCTGTACACTTGTTAATAAGTTGTTGTTGTGACATTTTGTAGTTAGAACCCTATATCTACTGTCAATAATTTTTCAGGTCTCTGGATTCAGGTAAAAGTTTACATCTTGCTGCTTCATGTTTAACGATAACAGACAATCTTAAAGTATTTTCTTCGAGATGACACTGTTTTATGCATTTTCGTAGTTTTAAAGTTAAAGCAATTTACAGTGGGCTGCAAAAACTGATTCTCATTTTCAAATGTTACAGCCATGGGAATAACTAGTATTCATAGGGCTGCATAGCAAAGTAAGATGGGGCCCCACCACCTACTGACAATAAACTGAAAAAGCAGCGTAAGTAGCAATAATTGAAGCTATAAATATTACTGCCATATATTAGGAAACCCACATAGTAGTGCTGTAGAGAAGAAAATCATCAACTACTTGGTTCCTACAAAAAGGAACAATGTTTTTGCACCTGAGTGGGCTCCTTCAACCTCTGGGCCTAAAGTAGTCGCTATAGCTGCTATGGCCATAGTTAAGGCCATGTCTTGGTAGGTTAGCAGTTGTGCCATACTCCTTCCATTTACAGATGAAAGTGCTTCTTGGGATATTCAGAGGTTGGGCTTTTTTTTTTCTTTTTAAACCTAATCCTGCAATACTCTTTGCCACATCTTTATCCCTGAACTATGTGCTGTTTTCTTTGGTTATTTTGATGCTGTTTGTTCTTGAATGTTCTCTAACAAACCTCTGAATCCTTGACAAAATAGCTGTAGGTATACTGAGAATAAATTACATACAGATGTACTCTAAGTACTAATTAGGTGACTTCTAAAGGCAATTGGTCACACTGGATTTTATTTAGGGGTGTCAGTACAGGGGACTGAATACATATGCACAACACAATTTATTTTTTATAATTTGCAAGAAATGTTAAAAAGCATGGAGCATTTTCTTCACACTTCTCAAATACATTACTTGCTCCTTTGTGTAGCTTTATCACATAAAATATCAGTACAATACATTGAAGCTTGTAAATTTTCAAGAGGTATGAATACTTTTGCAACCCACCATATTTTTGTTTTCTTTATAATATGTTTTAGCCACTTAAATGTTGGCTATAGTTGTGTAGCCAATGTTTAAGTGTCTAATATATATTATAAAGCAAATAAATACGGTGGGTTGCAAAACTTTTATACATCTGCCACTGACTGAATTCTTAAAAACAAGTATGCTTTAGACTGGTTACAATTGCAACAAATAGCAAAATATATCAATAACAGTATATTGCCAGTTGCTTATACTTGTAGATGGTGATTCAGATAACTGGATGGCTCACGTTAATTTAACAGAAGCAAAAGATTACCTTGTTTCAATGCCACATAGGGTTGCTAAGGTATTACACAAAGCGTATAGCAAACCACTGTCAAGCAGCATATCTGCAACTTTTGAGCAGGAATTAATTATCTGAAGTAAAAGGCAAAAGGAGTTGTGCAACAGGCTGGCATCATGCAAAAAATTCTCAATCAACCCAAGGACTGGAATAATGCACCACTTCTTAAACACATTTACAGTCTTGATTTCATCCACCTCAAACCTGTTTGGGATGAAAAACAGAATCTATAAGACATTTAAATAGTTATCTTAATAGGAATCTAGTCAAGCTAGAAAAAAAAAAACACGCTCATAAAATATTTTGTCAATTTCAATAAAAAAAATTATACTACAATTAATGTTCATGATGATAATTATTGGCATTGTCACATGAGTGATGGATTCTCAGTATCAGAGATTAGTTTTGATGCAGAATCATGCTGAGGAGCAAAGTATAGGGAGTCCCCTGGTCTTCACTTTTGACCCCTAATAAAAGGGATCTGAACTTTGTAGGGAAGCCCCAAGTCACTCTCCTGACATGGTCACGTGTAGTGACAGCTGGTATGCAGCCATGGTACCGGAGGGAAAAATGGGTCACAAGCAAAAAGGTTGGAGCAGGCAGAGTTCATCTATAAATGTGTCTTTTATAGATGTATCTCAGGCAGAAAGTCAGTGCAGACAACCAATGGGAAAGGCAGGGACAAGCCAAAGGCAAACTTACTCTCTAAACTCCCAGCACACCAACTAGCACCGGAGAAAGGGGATAGTTAGCTCAGGTCCAGAGCATTGGCTCTGAAAAAGTTGATTAGCATAAATTTGCTCCTTAAATCAGTGGTAAAAGGCCTAGAGAGAATGCCGCCAAAGCAGGAAGTCATCAAATGGGGAGAGATGCCATACAGTATAGTAAGGGTGCATGGGCACAGCTGCAGGCACCATTCGTGACAGTCAAAGTTAATATGCAAACTATTAAATAGTTTGACCACCAGAACTATTGAAAAGTGCTATAGAATATGTAACTACTACATAAGCAAAATCAAAACATAGTTAAAGTGAAGGGCCGATTCTTGTCCATCCCTGCTCTCAGGGGCCACATAAAATGATGTGGTGGAACAGATTTGGCCTGCAGAAGTTTGACATGTGGGAATCACACAGGTGAGAGTGGAGAGCAACGGAAATGCTGTAATTACATAAATCAGCAGACTAATTCACTAACGTCCTGATTAAAAGTTCTACTTTCTTTTTTTTTTTTCAAAATTGTTTTTATTAACATTAATCCTTGACATATACAAAATTGAAGCAGCAGTTACAAATGGTATCATAAAA
Source organism: Phyllomedusa bahiana (assembly GCA_025379985.1). Lineage (NCBI taxonomy): Eukaryota > Metazoa > Chordata > Amphibia > Anura > Hylidae > Phyllomedusa > Phyllomedusa bahiana. Next base: position 76,504 of record JAODAL010010947.1, on the reverse strand, counting down.
TCTTTAAATTACAAATATTGTACCAAAAATACAATATGATCATTTAGCCAAGGACAACGTTATTTTCTTCTTTTTTGTTATTGCTAGTTCCTAGCAAAAAACATAGTAAACATTACACAGCCTTTTGCATATTGAATTACAGTATCGGTACAACTCAATTACGACTGTGTAAAAACAACAATAAATCAAATCCAATTAACTTCTAAAGCTGCAGTGTGTCTCAATTCCCTTTTCTATAATGTTAGCTCAGGTGCGCGACTCCCGCTTTCCCCGCCAGTGCATGTAACGGGCGCATTTGCTCCCGCAGGCCACTATATTACCATCCCAGTATCTATAATTTTGTAACTTCTACGAGCAGATTCCAGTGAAGCCAATAGTTCTCGCTTAAGAACCACCTTCCGTCAGCCAATCTATTGGATCAGCACCCGCCAGTTGCCTACCCTGGTACCATAAGGTTGGCTCAAAACAGCGCTTTATATTACCCTTAGTATCCGTCGGCAATGTGTTTATATATTCTTCCCATAACTCAAAAAACTTCCTCACCCTTTTTACTTTCTGCAAGGCGGCCTCTACCCAGTCCATGCGCATTAGGAAATCAAGTTTACTTTTAAATAAGTCCAGAGTGGGGCTCATGGGCTGAAGCCATTCCTGCAAGATAGCTTTGTGTGCTGCCGCTGCCACAACGTGCAGTATCCTTTTTACCCGCCTGGTTGTTTCTTGTCCCTCTCGTGTAACAATACCGAACAGCGCCCATGAAGAACTAGCGACAAATGACACGTTTAGGGATTGGTTCATATACTCTGTTATATGGAGCCAAAACTCCCGTATTAAGGGGCAGTCCCATAGACAATGGTATCGGTCCGCTGCTGGCGATCCACATTTGAAGCAGTTGTCGTTTTGGAACCTGCCCATACGATGCCCCTTAACGACCTTGGGCGTATCTATACGTCCAGGAGTTGCGCGGGCGTTAACGCACCTGGACTGTATGGATACGTCTATGAGGACTCCCCAATCGCCCGTGGCCGGGTACTCTAAAGCAGGACGGTTCGCCGCGACGCAGCGAGGGGTGTCAGCTGTATATTACAGGCCCTGACATCCCGCACCCATAGGCCCCGACCGCGGATCGCTCCGAGGGGGCGCGGCCGGGGGGTGGACGGGGTGCGGGGGTGGCGGATAACCCCGTAATTATCGCGAACAATCCCCCAAGTAATCCCGGTCGCAATAAACTAAGAGAGAGGCAGGAGGAGATCATCCTCTGGTCTAGGTACAGCGTAAGGCTGCAGCAGGCCGGATGGGCGATACGTGCAGCTCATGCCTCCTTACAGCACAACCACGGAAGAGTGAATGCCTTCCGGTAGTTGTCCTGTGATAGTCACGACGCCCAGCCGTGCCCTGTGGGGCTGAATCAATGACCAAGGCATACGTGACTCGACAGTTGTCATTAGAACCAGTCCATTAGCAACAAAGCTAATATGCATCTGATTCCTTATTGAATGAGAGATCTAAAGATCTTCCTCATATCATAACTCCACTATGGGGGACGGAGGAAAAGTAAAATAAAAAACTGTGAAAAAAGTGAAAAAATAGTCTAAAAAAATAAGGTGCAAAACAAGGTAAAACACCAAATAACCGGTGAGAAATAAATATAATAAAAAAATTACGTACATCGACCTTTTCCCCTTTACATAACGGCAATCGCCCCAAAGAAGATCAAAAATATATATACACAGTCACCCATATTTCGGATTTCGCACTTCCGCGTGCGTCTAAATGAACCTGACCTATAAAATCTGTATGCTTTTAAGTTAACCGGTTCGCGTCTTGGAACAGCCGTATAAAAATAAAAAAAAACAAACAATCACTCAGGGAAATTTAAGATTATTGTTCACTACCGCCCAAGCTCATAAAATGAATAAAAAGCGAATCAAAAAACTCCTATAAACGCACAAAGTCCCCTCGAACAACCTGTACCACAATTAAAATGTCCCCCAGTTCAACTCGCGCAAAAAAAAGTTCCTACTATACTCGCATCTATATATACGAGACAAAATAAAAATGTATAGCTCTCAGAATCTCGATAGGCAATGCATAAATTATTGTTTTTACACACTCAAAAAAACACTTCTTTTTTTTCTTGAAAGTTGCTCTCATCATAAATAAAAAAATAAATATTAAATGGGATATTCGCCATAAAATCGTATGAGATCCCCACAAGTGTTTAGTACAAGCTAACACTTATCACGCGATAACTGCGAGTCACGGTTCCGCAGCCTCCTCCGTTAAAAATATAAATAATAAAAAACACTACTAGGTTGCAAAATTTTTCTTCCCCCTGGCCTACAAAAAAACACATGGAATTATGTTAAAGCAATCAAAATGCCCTTTTTGGTCCCCCAAATATTGTCTAACTAATAAAAACCGGGTCAACCTCTCTCGCAAATAAACACAGTCCCCTTACACAGGCTCCCAAGCACAGAAAGAAAAAATTTTCAAAAAGTGTATGGCTCTCAAACACTCATGGTGATGCAAACAAAAACGTATTTTCCTGTTTGATATAATCAGTGTTTTTATTGTATAAAAGCAAGTGTAAAACATAAAAAAACTATACAAACTTGTGTATCTGTCTCGTAATCGTATCATTAATTTGACGGAAACTAGAGTTATAATGCCTTACCATGTCTTATATAACGTCTACTAGTAACGCTATAAAAAATAAAAATAAAAAAACCATACCAACGATTGCGTATTTTGTTCACCAACAACAGCTCTCAACAAAAAACTTAATAAAACAGTCCGTACATACAGCACTCATATGCAACCACATTGATTAGGACACCAATAAACAAATTAAAACTACCATCCTGCACAAAAACCAAGCCTTACACAGACTCTCTGCACACCAGCAATATAATAAACAGTCCCCATGGCTGTAGTTTAGGACAACATAAAAAATTGCAACTTTTTTTCAATAGACGTATTTTAACTAGATGTTAAAAGTATATTTTTAATAACAGAATAAAACTCATTATTATCACTCCTTTATCACATTGTAAGTGACCACGAGTAAAGTTTATCAATAATCATTTAAAATGACTCAAAGGAGAAATGACTGTAAAAATTGAAATTACTCATAAATAAACAAATTGTGAACCTAAGGTTTTGATCCCCCCAATAATCTCCCCCCCCACCCTTTAACTGAACCTGTCGTTTTTTCCCCCCACATTTTCATTGCCCAATGCTAATAAAAAAAAACCTATGGAACAATCTGTAGCACTCCAAGAATGCCACAAGTAACACCCCTAGATCGACTATAGATCCTGATGGCGTGTTGAATTCCAAAATGGCAGGTGACTTCTGGAATGTATTCATCCTTGTTTCTGCTACCTTTGTAGGGGCTTTGGCAAAATCTGTCTTGGCTTCTCCCACATCCCTTAATCTGCAGTATCAAAATGGCCATTTAGATCGACCCCTACACTTTCTTTCACGCACACATGCCATGCGCTTTACTTCAACAAGCAAGTTTTTCATGTAACACCAATGTTGGGGTCTTTGCTACTCATAACTTGGAATGGAAATAGTGTTTTGGCGTTACAAAGGTTTTACGGTTCTTTTCCAGAAGATTTCCTAGCTATTTCATATAGTGAAACATTTTTAGCTAAAATTGAACAAGATTATTGGGAAAATAATAAAGAAAATTTTTTTATTACTTTTTCACAGCCTGTATGCTATAATAAAAATTTAAGTGAATCACCTTGTGGCGCGCTCTATATACTCAATGCTCCCAAATGATTTATATTCCTTAACGGGTTGTGTTAACTACTTGTAGGTATTTGGTCAGTTTCCAATAGTGGTCTATTTAGGGCTGTTTATTAATAAAAATAGGGCTTTTAGCACCTCTAAGTGGTGCTTGTCCCCAAACCATGAATTGGCGACCCTAAATATAATCGTAATTGACAAATGAAAGAACCTCAGAGTCCACGGTAGGTGCATCATTCCTTCTTTCTGGGGCATATATGGTTTTGGGGGGGAAGCAATATACTGCCAATTGGGACACTTCATGGGACTTATCTCTAAAAAAGGTCCCAGACCTTGGGATCAAAGGGAATTTGATATTATGTATTGCATTTACACTAGTACACTTTAGCCGGTCATGTTCACTTGTGTAATAATCGGACTAAATGAATGTAAAATCTGCCCAAAAATAAAAGTGAAATCTTACCTCCAACTATTGCTTTTTTAATTTCTCAGTAGTGCAATTTTTCTAAAAGACGGTTTTCAAACTTCCTAAATATAGTGTTGCTAAATACGGGTTAAAGGAGCTAGGTCGGGCAATTATTTAAATGTTGGGTAATACCAGGTATCTAACTTGCAGGACCCCTCAAAGCTACGTACAGAACCTGGTAGTGGTACCAAAGAAAATTGTATATTGCAAATTTTAATCGAAAGTGTACAATGTGAAAACATTTCTACACTAAAATTTCTAAGACCCTCTATTGTACGTAATAAGATAAAAAATAATACAAGACATTTAAAAATGAGATGCAACCTATCTGTGGACATATGTGTAGAATGCTAGTTATAAAACTATTAGTGCTTGTTTGAGATGAATTTATCTGTCTTGCCATTGCAGATATTTTTGCACTTTCAAAATCGCAAATTTTTCCAATTTTTCATGGATATTTTGCATATTTTTCACAAAACAAAACAAAGGATTGTTCATGGAATTATAAAATTTCATCCTTGTTCTAACTTCAAAGCACAATGTGTTCCCCGAGTCCGTTGGGTGAAAACACAATATCTTTGAAATCACATGGTTAGGTAAAAAGTATACTGCTGTCAAAATAGTTATTCCCTCACAAAAAATGGAACCACCGTTCTGATTTCAAAAATTTGGGCCTGGGTCAGGACAGAAGGCCAAAACAGGCTGGGTCCTACTTTAAGGGGTTAATCGCGTAGTAAGATATGCATTGTGCGCCTCTCTCATAAAACATCTTCAACGTACCTTGCAGCCTCGGCAGAAAAAGTATTTTGATAAGTGTCAGCATAGTGACTTTCTAGTATTCGTAGCTGGGGAGATCGTTACTCAGCGTCTCTTTCCTGCCACCTAGCTAGGCCCAAAGCCCGGTTTGTTCTGTCATTACGTCCCTAAGTCTCTAAGATGATTACTATATTAACAAACGGACAGTTGTCGCCCGTCTTTGTGGGCAGGGTTTCTATTCAAGGAAACCATGGTCAAATGATCGTCTCCTGTCCCAGTACATCCAGTTGGTAGATGCCAGCCTTCTCACTTCTGATATTTAGATAGATACCTGCAATTGGTAATTTAAAGATACGCACCAACTCGCGAGAGCGGTATAGAGGTAGAGGCTGCAGTTCTGGGATTGAAATATTCTAGTTTGGGTCGTCTGGGATATGTGACGAAATGTTTAATTGGGTGATACCCCTAAGCTGTGCCACTACGTCTATATGTGTTTTGTTTGGGGGGCTTGTCCCTCGCCCTGGAAGTTGGGGTTACGTATCTTGAGAGATAAGAATGGAGAGCTAGTATAACGGCGTTCAGTTTTTTTAAGTTGCCAAATCTTTCAGCCATGCCCTCATATCGGCTACCTTGAGCTAGATGCATACTCCTTCAACTGTACTGAGAGGATCTCTACACACTCCTAGGGTAAGGGGTTCTAGAAAGTTATAATGAGCGAGATGTCTATGAACACCCCTTACCCTGATTCTATGTTTGTACATATCTGTGGATAGACTGCTGTAGATTGCATCCTAGTCTGTACTCGAAAACCTGACCAAATAGGCCGCTCATAGTTATAAAGGCGAATATTGGGGAAATCCATTTAGGCCACCCATGTAGCTCAGGCGCAAACTGTTTTTTGTAGCACTACCGAGAGGGATACGGGCTTTCTAGTGTTCCAATGATGAATTGTCTGTTATTGGATTTGATCTATGTGTTTTTCATCCCCCTCAGCCACATGCAAGTAATATCAGGAACTGCATGTGAAACAATGTTAAGGTGGCGCAGGGAATTCTACCATTTTAATTAAATTACATCTACCATCGATGACAATGGACTAGCGGAATTGGTCCCACAGAGGTGGCCCATTTTTCAACAAATTGTTTGCAAACAATTCCCCAGAAAAATATCTGGACATCCGTTTGAACAGTATATAAGTTATTTGAAAAGTTTGGTTCCAGCCCATACCCCTAGGTATCAGTTCATTAGCCGAGCTGCACCATCTGATCTGATTGCCCTCGCCAAAGTGGATCAGCAGGGCCTTTCAAGTGCATACCCTCGCTTTTGTCCACAATTGATTGTGTAACCAGACATGCGGATCCAGATCCTGCCCCATCATATCAGTAAGAATAGGATTGTTTATAATTTTGTCTGGGGTTCCTGATCATTAGACAGAAGATCAACAGCGCAATAAGCTTTGTGACCTTCGTGCTCCCTGGTTATATAAAGGGAATAAAAGGGACACATATATTATTTGTTACAGTAGGCGAATTGAGTTATTAATTGATAAAGAAAAGCGCGGGCCTCTAAGGAACAAATTAAAATAGCTCATGTGGCAAGAAAGCTGGAGTACAATCCCTATCTAGCTTTTCCCTCCTATAGAGTGTCATTATAGCTGCGGAGAATAGCTGGTTGTAATAAGCATAGGTTGTCGTCGGAATTGTCCAGCCTCAATAATGGGTGAGCCGAGAAGACGCCACTGCCCGCCCCGATAAGAGGCTTCCCAAATCTCAGCGTTCTAAGGATTTAGCATCCAGGAAAGATGGCCTACGGAGACAGTTACTCAAAGGACCTTTTCGGACAATCAAGGCTAAGAAAGGCTAAATGGACACCGGGCACTGTGCGTCCTCACCCGACCCGCACTGTGCTATGCGGCCGCTACTCCATAGCTGTCTTCCTAACATTTTTTTGATAGATGTGTTATTTAGCTATAAAGCCATTCTTGTGTGGGATGTTTGAACGGTTCGGACAAAAAAGTTTGCGATCCTGGCAGCCTTTGATTTCTTTGCTACAAAACTCTTAGTTCAGTATCATGTGATTAGAGCAGGGAGATTTGGTCTATTTGATTCGTCAGCGATATTACAAAATAGACAGTAAATTTAGTAGCGGTTTCTTTCTTGGGATTTAGCAGTAGTACTAGTGTGTGAGTCGTTGTAAAAGGAATTTCTACCTCCTTTAGATTGGTATAGATCTGTCGTTGTAAAGTATCTCCAGCTAGGGAGCGGAGATTTCTGCCGCTTATACAATCCTATATAAATAATTCCGCTGGGAAGCCGTCTGGCCCTGGGGTTTTCCCATTCGACAGCCCCACCTTCAAACACGCACGCCGCATACCTCCTCATCAGTAATTCCAGCCACTCCACTAAATGGGCCCTACTTTATGTTCAGCCACCGAGTCGAATCTTTGGTTTAGACAACTTGTCCAGATAATAAGGACGTCACTTTGAGTATCTTAGGGGATACTGATCCAAATATAGCGATTCAGTAGAACGTATACAAAATGCCCCTTTGTCTCTCAATAATCCCCATTTCCGTCAGGATTTTTCCCCGAACGATGTGGATTTTATTGCCGCAAGAGGCGGCTTGCTACGACACGGTTTTGCTTGTTATTCGACCCTAGATCTTGGCCCCTATTCCTTATTTACCCCAGCGATACATTTTGGTTCCCCGCTTGCAAAGTTTTTAGTTGGCCATTGAAGCTTCCCCCCCTGGAAGAATGTGTTACAGTTAGTTCTCGTGCTTCCGTAAAAACGTATGTTGGTTTGCATTGTCGGACCGAGGGATTATATACAGAGAAACCTATTCCTGATAGGATGTCGTCAGACTGGAATGACAGCTCATGACATATGTCCTTTTTTGCGATTTTACGTTTCATGGTAAACATGATGCTAATGATATCGTCTTCCGCGCATAAACAGACATTCTGCTTTGTGGTCGCCACACAATAATCTTCAGATGGGGTGTGTCTCTGTGCTATGAAATCCCGACATGTCTCTTAAGGATTTGACATTCCTAATCGCATCTACGTTCTCGCGTTCCTAGAACACAGGTCCCTGAATATTCATCAGGACTGATGAATAGGATAGGCCGAGAAATTCTCCAAAACTCGATGCTCCTCCTGGCAGAAGCGGATCGTCCCCACCATAGATTATTTCGTTGGCGAAACACATAAGGCGTGTATCTTGTTATCGCGATTGGTCTTAATAATTATCCGCAGTCAACATTAAATATTTCGGTCACTAAGGGACGATAGAGTTACATAGGGCCATGTTATTTGCCATTTGTGATACGAGACATGACTCTCGTGGACTGAAGGAATAGAACTGGTATTATTTGTGCTGCGATGCCTGTTGGTTTGTTGACCCCATACCGCCCTCCAGTAGTCAAATATTCAAGGTCTTACTGACAATATCCTCCTGTGAGTGAGCTCCCTTCTAGTGTTTGATCCTGGTCACTGGGGCGCCGGGATCCTATCTATTCTGGAGTCCAAAAGTACGCGTTAAGTCCTCACCTCAGCATAAAGGGCTTAGAATGTGGTTTTCATAATGTTTAAAATCCGTAAAGCGTGGGTAAAGAATTCTTTCTTCGTTCACCTCCGGCCATAGGTTGCATAGAACCATACCAAAGGTGTATATAGTGTTGCTTGGCAATACATGTCTCATCTGGTTTATTAAATCTGCCAGTCAGGGTCAACAAAATGATACTCCATATAGACTCGTATGGGCCCCTTCTAAATATATCGTTCCACCCCTCTCAGATTTTGAGTGGTCAACACTAGTTCGCCAGGAATTGGCTACATTCCTATACCAGGAGGCCCTTACATTGGGATAACCATGTCTTTTTGCCAGTGTGTTTCTTAGCCAAGGGGAAAATAAAACACATCTGCCCCTTGAGCGCTTCATGTGTGTCACAACCTGTCTTTGCTTTCTCTATGGGATTATTTAATCCTGCAACGTTCCAAGGGAAATCGAGTTTCAAGTAGGCGCTGCCGAAGGACTCAGCCCCCGCATTTCCCGTTCCCCCCCCTTATACTAGGGGAACCCACACTCATCCTCAATGTGTCCCAAGTGTGGAAACTTGCAGAGATTAATTCCCACCCAATCTACGCCGAAGCATACGCCAGGTCCAAGATAGAGACACGACGAGGCCTCGTCCCTCCCCTTGCACCCAACCTGATCGCCGCGCTCCAGTTCCATTGCCCTCCTATCAAGCGGCGGAGTTACATTACCAGAAGGGCTGCGTGAGCCACGTCCCACACTCACAGCAGTAGCCACACCCTTCCTACACTCTCCACCATATTGTTTTCCGATGATTTAGGGATAATAATGAGAAACACACAACAGCTAGCCAATCACTATGTATTTGGCCAATTTACTGTAAAATATTGGCCTTACTATGAGGCTTCAATATTGGAAAGACGGATTACAAATTTACAACAAAAATTTTAACTATATCTTTTCCAAAGAGCTTCAGCACAACCAATGTGAGGGGCTAAACCAACACCCATTTGTATTCTTTTATGTACTACATTTAGCACATCACAAACCTGACACGACTTCATATTCGTGATTTCCCATCCCTCCCTCCTACTTAAAAAAACATAGTCACCGCATAATCCAAGAGAAGGGCACGGTGTGATGAAAAAGAACGGGTACTGAGGAAGAAAAGCGACCTCCCTTATCCTCGGGGTGACTGGGGAATAAGAGGGGGACATAAGGAGTCAAAGGGTTATATTCCTAAAACAATGCCTGTTATTACTAAATACTTGTCTGTTCTTTACCCTTTATCTGACTAAACTTAAGGACCTGTAACGAGTCCCCCAGGACAGTTCTATCCAGCCCTGGTCATGTTCTCTCTACCTCAAGCGCGTTGGGACAGGAAGGCGTTCTAGTTGGTGGTATTCCAGGCCTTTTATAGGTAGTTGTTTGGCCTTCTCCAGCCACCCTCAATTTTCGATGGATCCCTAGAGCAAGCTGGGAATCGTATCACATTCTCGTTTGAGGTGCTAGGCAGACTGGATTGAAAAGACTTTTCCGTATTTTTGTCGCTAAGAGTTCTGTATACGTTTTGGTGAAGTCACTGTAAATTATTCAGAATGCGCTCGTTCTCCACTCTTCATATTTACGCAATTTGACGACTGGTAATTAATACAGGCCTTAAAGAAATCACTCCTATTGTTTGCTCACGTTTTTGGAATTTCGGCGCATCACTCGGAGCCCAACTGAGGTCTATTTCTCCCTTTCTCGAGTTTGGACCTTGCGATGAACCCTCTCTATATCGAGTAGAGAGGATCTATTTGGAACGTCGGTCCTAGGCCCAGTGCGGTGGCCAAATTTTGTCGTCAAATGTTTGTAGCAAGCGACACCGTCCCGCACGGACATGATCTTGTGTACGCCTATAAATCTTGAGGTTATTGCCGTAAACTACCCCCCACGCATCTGTGTTATACATTCTTGTCCGCCTTCCGCCACGCGGTTATTATAAGTGATCAAATTTTATTATCTGCAGGCTAACAATCCAAGGTATTGTTGAGTAGATTGTTGCCTACCGTTCTAGCTAATGAGCGATATAGTCTTCGGAACAGTCTCCCCCCCGTGCGATGATTTACCAGCTACACAGTTTTTAGTGAAGGTTGTATTGTTTTCTGGGACACTTGGGCCGCTTAGGAGTTTGGGTCGGAGCGGCATGGTATGGGTAGTCGAATAGGGTGATTGAAGCTAGTAACGTGTAATACATTCTTGAATCATCCTGCACCTTTGTTGAGATTCTGGGGGACCGCATATACCACCTCGTAGGAACAAATCCAAGGGAAACCGTCCCAGCTGCGTACTAAACAGGAATGACCGACGGCATCTGGTCTGAGGGGCTGCCCCATAGCGCCTTTGAGGATGGTGGCGTTTGAGCCATAGTAGCCAGACACGCTCTCTGTTGGCTGTTATTGTAATTGGGCTTGGTTTTTGATTGGGGGTTGTCTTGCGGCTACTGCAGTAGATGGAACTTTGATATCGTTAGAAGTTTTTACGAGATTGCCCCGCGTCGCGTTTCAGGTGTGGCAGAGGATTCGTAGAAATTTGTCCATTAATTTATGCTACTACCTATTAGAGCGGGGCGTCTTAATAAAGAGATAAATAGGTCACTACATGTGGGAATCTTACATGTTGTCCTCCAGATCAAATCATCTGCTAGTATTCCCGAGAGTAGGTGGTTATCTATATGCGTAGGAATATATGCACATTTAGCAGCATAGGGGTGTGCCACTGGGGTTCTCAGCTCTCCACACATCAGCGGAGCGCAGCAGAGACAATACATTTTCTGCATAGACAGCGTGGACGAGAACCTGATAAAGACAGACACAATGGGCGGTCGGCACTGGCGTTGCAATTTCATTGTTCAAACAGCGCAGTAGATGGCGTCTACAGCACTCTTCCAAGTATCAGCCTCCTCAGCTAGGTAGATAGCACAGCTGCCGTTTCAGCAGTTCTCTAGTACAGCAGCACCAGAGTTCTCCCTGCCCCACATGGGAGAAACTGAGCCCCATACAAGTCCATACCAAAACTTTCTATTAGGCTCTGTTATTTGCTAACATTATGATAGTAGTGACAGGCAAATAAAGGAATAACAGTGGAGGGCCTGACTCCCATTCCCCCTTGAAACTGTGCTCTTTATGGTGACCGTCTTCTACTATACTGAGGGATGCAGATGGTATACCGGACTCTCTAAGAGCAATTGTCTGGACGGGTACGCTCCATTAGAGAGTCCCTGTCATGGGACATGGTAGTGACCCACCAGATGTTCAGGCAAGGTTCAGTAGGAGGGGAAGTGGGAAAACACCCTCAATTGTACCAACCAGTCCTATGGACCTTGCAGGCGGCTCTGCCCGTCGTAAACTGGCTTGGTAAAATTATGACCTCAGAGTCCAGCAGTCTTTCCTGGACCATGAGCACTGTAGCCCCTCATGTAGCCAAGTACTCCAGTTATGGACTCTGTGCGGCGACAACTGCACGTGCGGGGTTTATCCTCACTTTGCAGTCCCAGGTTAGACTCTGCTGTACCCGCATGTGTCTCCCTCCGGCCGAGGGCCCCCCTGCGCAGCCGGTCACTGGTGCCGTGCAGCACCACGGAACTCCGCTTCTCGTTGCCTCCCGGTCAGGACGTCGCCAGCGGCAGTGTTCGCCCAGGGATCCTCACTGAGCCCCTCAGATGCTCGTGGGTGTCCGCCGCCCACTCCCCGGGCGCCTGTCGTCCATTTACCTCCCGCGCTCTCCGTCCAACGTGTCGCTGGATCCTGTGCGGCAGGTAGGAGATCAGAGGGCTTATCTCCTGGCGTGTTTTTCAACATATGCGGTCGTGCTTTCTTTGGGCCTTGTTTTCACCGAAAGGGGCTAAATTCTCCGCATGCAAGACACCCTAGCTTCCGCACAGTCCTCTTAGCCGGTATGATCGTCAAGTCGTGCTGTATCCAGTGGTAGGAGTAACAGGCTCTTTCACGAGCGCTTCCCTGGAGCTGTTCCCAGCCTCAATCGTTGGCCAGAACTGCCTATCGGCTCGTTCCTAGGCCTTTCGAGAGGCAACAATCTCTCTGCTACAGCTCACGGAGGTGTCCTCCCTGTGGGTCATTATACATCAAAACCGGGGCTTCCCCATGAGTGTACTCCTGCAGATGTCTTCAGCAAAGTTCTTTATAAATTTGCACCGAGGGCACTGATGGCCTGTGTTATCACTGGATGTTTGATGTCTCTCTCAGGAGCTAACTGACTTCACAAAAGCGGCCATGCTGGATGCCCCGCCCTACAGAACAGAAAGTAAAGAAATGTTCTACTTTCTATTTAAGAAGCAATGAGATGCACGTTAAAATATGTCATTTTGATAAAACTAAAAGTAACTTAGTAATTGGTTACACCAGACATCCAAGCTGGTGCCCCGTGCGTTCTTGAACTTAAAATTTCCCCTGTTATATTTGATTCCCCTCAATAACTGCATGGACATGGTGGTGAGGGTAGTGAAAAGGAAAACAATTTTAACACTAATTTTTTTTAAAATTTTTACTAACAAAAACAATTTTGACAGCGCCCAAAACGATGAGATACATTTGTACACAAAAAAAAAAAATTTAAAAGGGCCCTTATACAAAAAGAAAATACTAACGAAACAATAATTTGTATTGCAAATTAAACACTTTGGTATCATAATAATAAGGATGAAGTAACAAAACAACTCAATCTTCACGCAAAAAAGAAAAAATAAATAATATTTTTTTTTTTAAAAAAAAACAAAAAGTAGGTAACCAACAGCGTACCCCAAAGCAAAACTATTCAAACTAGCACAACAATAGATAAGGTCTGGAATAAAAGTTTAATAAAACAAATACTGTACTGGTACAATGCTGCAAGATCGTCACATGACCCCTGCCCCAGATAGAAGACAAATTCACCCCCCACCCCTCCTCCAACTCTGGCACACAGTTACCAAGGGAATATCCAGGGCATGGTGTCATAATATGGCTGAAGGAAAGCTCCTAGGTTATGAGCTATGGACATCCAAAGTCCCCAGAGTAGGAACACAATTTATGGATGGACACGTGATGCTGCTACACAAAAGCATCTTTCTGTTGTCAATTAGACATGTAAGATATAAACCAGTGATTTTCAAAGCTTTTAGGAACTGATCTATAATAATAGAGACATGAAAAAGAGGCATTATATGAGCAATTAAGAAGCAAACTGCTCATATACTGTATTTGTACTAGTGCCCTCTCTTATCTGGGTCTGTCACTATTATACAATAATATAGAAATAATTGTTTTAATACTTACTTCTCGTTTAGTCCAATATGCCTCCCAAAAAACATTTCCAACAAGCATTCTAAAACCTCTGGACTTCCTTGATGGAGATATAATTGGTTGGCAAGGAGGGAAAAACCACTTTTCTTTAAAAAAGCCTCTCTCTCTTCTTTGGATGCCCGATTAAAGTATGCATTCAGTAACTAAAAAACAAAGTACGGTTGAAAAAAGACATCTGTCCAAGTTCAATCAAGGGTGGGAAAGGATATGGATGAAAGGAGGGGTAGAGGGAAAATTTAAGCTTGGTATTCCCCCCTTGATGGGTTTTGGAAACCCCTAAACCAAAAATCAATCTCCCTAAAGGAATATTTCTTCCCTGTTAAATTCCATCAACGATCGAGACATTTTATACAGCTAAATAAGTATTATTATTTAGTTTTAAGTAGTTACCTAAGCCTTTCTTGAAAAACCTCAACTGCCTTTTGCACCGTTTTGGGGGAAGCTATTCCCCAGTTCAAATTGTATGGTAAAGAAGGGTTTCTTTTGGATATTAAATAATTTTTTTTCGACAGAGGAATGCTTCCCTTTTCATTTTTAGGGATTTTTTTATTAAAAACTTTTCCCCTACTTTTTGTAGGAGTCTTTTTTTGTTAATAAAATTTAAATTTTGTCACCTTAACTCTTTTCTAAAACTGAATAAGTTTAATTCATAACTAAGATGCTAAATTACCCTAATTGGTTTGGTTATTCCCCTTATTACATACAATATAGGAGTAAATTCTGCACAGGAAACACTGCTAAAGTTAAAAACATACTGTACTGTACCTTAAACATAGGGGAACCCAAACCAATGTAGAATCTATGAATCAGATTTTGTACATCAACTATGGTGAATTCAATCCTTGCAACAAGTGTTAATGGATGTAGACCAGATAATTGACGTTGCTGCAAGTTTCATTCAGAGCCCTTGCACTCTAACAATCTTAACAACCCTATTTGCCTGTCTTCTTTCGGCCTTACTAACTATGTTAAAAAGTATAAAAATTCAAATCATCCCCCTTTTACCATTTTACAAATAAAAAAAAAAAAAAGTTACACATAATTGGCATCAAGGATTCCATAAAAGTCAGGTTGAAATACAACATCATTTATCCCATACACTGCACACCATAGAAGAAAAAAAATTCCAAACAGAAAAATTGTGGTTTTCTGGTTATTTCAAGTCCCATAAAAACTAGAATAAAAAGTTGCATCTATCCCAAAATGGTACCAATAAAAAAAAAAAAACAAAACTTCAGCCCGCAACAAATGCCCCCTCTCGCAGTTCCATTGGTAGCAGAACAAAAAAGCTTGCAGAAAATAGTGATGCAGCGCAATTTAAATAAATAGTGAATGTTTTTTTTTTTTTTTTTTATAAGTACTAAAACATAAAGAAAACCCTATATATCTGGTATCACCGGAATTCTATCACCATGCACAATACAGATAACACATGATTTATACCAAAATCCCTGCAAACATGGCAGAAGTTTTTTTTGTTTGTTTTTTTTTACCTTGCACCTCACTTACATATTTTTTTCCATTTGGGGGTGGGGCCAGGGCTGAGAATGAGTGGGGCTTGTAAAGGGTGTGCATTTTGGGGAGGAGCCCAGGCATTTTGGCTGTATGGGGCCCCGAAATTCCTTTTGCCAGCCCAGATGAAAATAAATTACATACAGATATACTCTATTTAATAATTAGGTGACTTCTAAAGTCAATTGGTCATACTCTATTTTATTTTGGGAGTACAGGGAGCTAAATACACACCACACTGTAAAAAACAGAGTGTAAAAACACATTATTTACACGTCACAAATACTCGCTACTGTGTGTTGCTCTATCACATAAGACATCAATAAAATACATTTAAATTTGTGGCTTTAACACTTAAAAATCAGGAACAGATGAAAGGGTATGAATATTTTTGCAACCCACTGTAACAAAGGAACAGGTCATGCCAGCTAAGCTACTCTTAAATTACCCAGACCCGGAGATATTTCAGAACAGCCACTGCAATATTTTTTGTTAATTTTTTGTTCATGACTTAAAGCTCAAAGTCTATGCTTCTCTCGTTTCGGCAGAGAATGGACTTTTATTGGCATCATCCCACAGAAATTGTCAGATGACTTCATAAATTAAAATCAATTTTATTTTATTGATCTCCTACAAAACACCAGTGACTGTCTGACCACTGTCTTTGACATCATGTCCTCCCTCTGCATTTAACTATAAGCCCCCGGCCACAAGGCGTAACTGCGGGGCATAATTACGCCCCGCAGTTAACCCGTGTGAACATAGCCTTAGTATATTGATAAATCTGCATAAGGGGCCATTCACACGGCTTATTTGGGCGCGGAGTGGCGCCGTACGGCGCGCGGATTGCGCTGCAGTACGGCGCCCAACCGTCGCAGTAATGACGGTAATCCACAGTTCTCATAGAGAACAGTGGATTCTGTCGCTCCTGCCCGCTCGGCGAATCCGCCGGGCGGAGAGAAAGTGACCTGCACATTATCCAGGCGCAATACGCGCCGTGGATAATATAAGTCCATGGGGCCGACGGGCCGCGCCCCCGCACCTTATTCAAGCCAGAATTGCGAGCGCAATCCGGCTCGCAATTCCGGCTTGAATAAGCCGTGTGAACCGGGGCTAACTCACTAAAACTGAACTTCTTGTCTTTCTGCTGTCTACTAACCAACCCCACCCTGCTATTTGTTTCAGTGTGTGGCAGTACCATAACTCCTAAGCAGCAGGCCTGCTGTCTTGGAGTAATACTAGATTCTGAGCTGTCCTTCACTCCCTATATCCAATCCTTTGCCCGGTCCTGTCACCTGCACCTCAAGAACATCTCCAAAATCTGTCCTTTTCTCAATGTGGAAACAACTCAAACTCTCATTCTGCTCTTATTCTTTCTTGTCTTGACTACTGTAACTGCTTGCTTATTGGTCTCCCTCTCTGCAAACTCTTCCCTCTCCAATCTGTCCTGAATGTAGCAACCAGGCTCATTTTTCTTTCCAGACGCTATATTGATGCCTCACCCAGCAATCGGTCTTACCCATAAAGCTGTCCACAGCGCTGCACCCCTATACATCTCCTCCCTCACCTCTGTCTACCACACTACCTGGTCTCTCTGCTCTGCTGCTGATATTAGATTAAATTCCTCCATCGTCCGAACCTCCCATGCCTGTCTCCAAGATTTCACACGTGCTGTACCAGATCTTTGGAACAAGCTATCCCGTACGATCAGGCACACTCAGTTTTAAGAGTGCCCTGAGAATACATCTTCTCAGTCTGGCCTAACATGACCTGCACCCCTAAAGTCTCTGTTTAGAACAAAGAGTAGGTCATGTTTGCGCACTACTCTCAATTCTTTTTTATGAATGTTCTGAGTACATAAGTGTGACTTACTCTTTGTTCTGAACAGATACCTTCGGAGGCCCTCCCTGAAGAATAAGGTTGCTGACTAACTTGGATAGATAAAGGATCAGACATGATCCATTTCAGCAAACCCCAACACCTGCAGATTGTATGTTAACCGTGCATCTAATAAATATCAGATGGTTAACCAGTCTCACCGATCTTTCCAGGAGTAGCCAACAATTCTATAACGGTAATGGACACCTTAAGTACAATAAATATTATGAACATACAATAATGAAAGGTAAAATCTTACTTTTAGAACTCCTTGTTGAATAAGTGAAGATGGGTGATTAATTAACACTATAAGGACATCTGCTTGTATGATTTCTGTGAAAACATCAGCTACCATGATATCTGGCATGGTAATCAGCACTCCACATAAAAGGCTATACAGTCCACAGCACACAAGGTGCATACATTCATCCACTGACCTATATAAAAACAAAAACAAACATACATTTGCTATATAAAAAAAAAATACACACCAATTTTTTCATTATAATTACACAACTGTGCAAACTGGAAAGCCTGTGTAGACAAATACATTTCATTCTATGCAAGTATGAAGAATTGGTATGTTTACGAAGGCTATTGAAATATTTATTAAAGAAAGTAAAATAAATTTCTGCATAATGTGCATTTCCTATCCATATCTAATCACCATAAACAGGGAGAAAAAACAAAAAGAGAGAAAAAGTGTTTACTTACTTAATCTATTTACTATTTTGCCATAGGCAAACTTAAACGTATCTCTTCTCTATTTCCTATTATAATACTTAACTTTTATTAATTTACAAAAAAAAAAGCTAAACATCTCAATTATTTAAAATTCACACCCTATCCACAACTCTATAGTTCAATATATGATGTATAACCTTATTAGACCCATATTCTTACATCTCATCTAGAAGCTAGTATCCACATTTGTTTTCTATATAAGAGGGAAAAAATTATAATTGTTATCTTATATATCTAATCCCTCCTAATTTAAAGAAGCATAAAAGTCTGTCTGTAGCTGAACAGGATCCCTACATATAGTGATTTTCCTATCTCAACAAGGGACTAACTCGGGCTTAGTAATTCCTGAGATCTGGGCCACAAATATATCAGATGTATAAAGTCCAAAAAATAATTGTAAGTCCTCTGCAGCAGACAGCTAAGAGAAGAGAAGGGTGCCAAAAAATTTAAATAGTTCGCCTAACCTCCCCGACATGTTTTGCCAAAACATGGCGTCATCAGGGGATAGAGGTTTGGTCATTTGTGACTATCAGAATGCTCTTTTTATACTTTCTAGGGGACTAACCCCTTCCTCTCATAGACCAATAAATCCAATCTATCACTTATTGTTTCAGCCCCTTTGCTTACTTTATCAATAAATTCTCCAATAGATTCCTCCCTTTCGCCAACCATCCAATTAGGAAGCTCAGCCCACGTAGTTGCAACCAATAAACTCAAGTTAGATAAGTAAATTTAAATCCCCTTCCCTCCGTTAAATGACACCCATATGTAGACGACACAACACTTCCCTCTTCATTCGGCTACAGGAAGTTCGCAAAGCACAGGTGCTTTCAACTGCCGACACCTGCGCGTTAGTGTGTAGTCACTTTGCTCAGCTGTGCCTGCGCACTGATGTATAATCGCTTCACTCAATGATGCCTTTGCTACATTGGAGCAGCATACATGTTGCGCCCCAACTGTGTCGCCGAATACATCATAGGCGCTCATATACTAAGAGATGGAAGAAGTTGTAAGCACGATTTATAGATAAGGAGTATCCAAAACAAATGCTTA
This sequence comes from Phyllomedusa bahiana, assembly GCA_025379985.1. Taxonomy (NCBI): domain Eukaryota; kingdom Metazoa; phylum Chordata; class Amphibia; order Anura; family Hylidae; genus Phyllomedusa; species Phyllomedusa bahiana. The sequence goes on along the minus strand of JAODAL010010947.1, from coordinate 57,461 downwards.
ACTAGAGCATATAATAGGGCAGTGGCCAGTGAAGAAGGGCATCTATTAACAAAACAAAGAGAAATTGAAAATAAAGATAATTTGATCAGCTGTATTGGTATATTTGACAGTCGATCAGAGGAAATTAGAATCATTATGAGGAGACATTGGAAGATATTAAAAGAAGATCCAAGTATAACATACAGAAGGGGTAAAAATGTAAAAGATGAATTTTGTTGATGAGAAAAAGATGACATGGCTAAAATCCCCTGTGATAGGCTCGTATCCCTGCAGCAACTGCTCTTTTTGTCTGTATATTCTAAAAAAAAATTATTAGATTAGACAATTTATTAACTGTAAAACTAAAGGATTAGTATATGGAACAATGTGTACATGTCCCAAAATTTATGTGGGAAAGACAATACAGGAATTTCACTGTTGCATCTCTAAACATCTAAGTGTTATAAAAATGAAGGGTGATAAACCCATTGCAAGGTATGTTATGGAGAAGCATGATGGAAACAGTGATGTTCTGGATATTATACTTCTACAAGAAGAAGCAAGATGCATCTACAATTGAAACTTACCCAAAAGATCTAAAATTGGGTTTCCCTTTTTGCATTTATTTAAACTAATTATTTCCGTTCTTAAATAAATAGATTAGTTGGATAAATACGAAAAAGATACCTTGATAGTAGATTAGTTGTGACATACTAGGTAAAGAGAAAAATTAAATAATGATTTGCCTCTAGACCAATATAGGATTAGTAAAATAGATCTAGTGACACCCTTAGATTATTAACTAGACATTAGTTAGATGGATAGTTATAAATTATTTTTTATTTTTTAAAAAAACAAATAAACGGCCCCCCCCTGCCACGGCCCCCATTAGATTTTTAAGGCCCCCGGACCTTTTAGGCCCCCGAATCCAGATGGGGGGGGGGGGGGGGGGGGGGGGGGGGGGGGGGGCCCCCCCGGGCCTTTTGGATGTGATCTGCAGAATCACTACTTCCTATGAAAGAGGACATCTTTTTTGAAGCCCGAAGGGGAATTACTGACCTACCGCAATTCCCCCAAACCTATTTTGCAGATTTTTCCCCCTCCTTTAGCTCAGAGATCTGTGAGCCGATTCTGGTATCCTTAGGGGGAAATATTCCCCTTTTTTTTGGGGGACCCCTTTCCCCTTTTATATTCGTATGGGCAAACGATCTCACGATCCGTTCACTAAAGACGTCCCGCGGTCCTTCAAGCGCTCAAGATTGCAGATCTCTCCCTCCCGGACTGGCCATCCTTGTGCACTTCCTCTAACAGCCCCAGCGGAAAAAGACTCCCAACTGTACCCCTCGGGCCCCCCATGGGCCCCCCTTTCGGAGCGCGGGTGGGGGTTCTCGTCCTCGAGAGGGGACATTTCCTCAAAATTCCCCCCCCTTTCCCCCTCCCCTTTTTTGTCTGTGGAAACCTGAGAAGGACTGTTTGGGAGATGTTTTACCCTATGGGTTTGCAATACTCGGGTTTTCCCTATCTTCATGGACTCTTTGTATATTGCCCATGTGTAATTGTTTCGCCTGTGGCTAGTTTGGGGAAATTTTTTTTTTTTTCCAGCAAACAATGGTTGATTTTTTCTTCGGTTGCCGGATTAGCCCAAATTCTTTTTCAGAGGCTCATACCCCATCCCGTGCGATCCACTTTCCCCCGGTAGGGGAACCCCTGCGTAGGAATCTGGTGATACAGGTTTTCTGTTGCACTTCAGGCAGTTTTTTTTTTTTTCTTTTTTTTAGTGAGATACGTCGCAGGCCCGTGTAGTCTGCTTTTGAGGTAATTTTTTTTTATCTTTATTGGGTTTACTGTTTTTTTTGTTAGTGGTTTTCTGTCTTTGTCTGGTCTTGTGCTTTTTGTGGGGTCCCCCCCCTTTTTTTTCCTTTCCCCTCTTAATCTCTCCTTTTGGCCCGTGTGGGTACTCCTCCCCTCACTTGCTGCTGGCCGCATTGTTTGAAAGCCCCATGGCAACGCTCAAATGCATCATTCAACCCCAAAAGTTGATGATGCTGCATCACTTCCACGGCGAAAAGACTGATATGGTTTTTTTTAAAAACACATTTTAAAAAAATACTGTAGGTGTGTCCCTTGACAAAATAGGCATTACACCCATGGCATTTTGCAAACTTCATCAGCCCAATCGGGGGGAGTACCCATCCCCTTCATGTTCTGTGGCCCCCAAAGTCATTTCCTGCCCGTAATCCAAAGCTAGTATAAAATTTCGGTCCCTCCGAGAAGGACGATTGCCCCCCCAATAAAAAAACTGCCCCTATGCCCCAAATAGTGCCCAGGCCACCTTCTTTCCCGCCTCATTGTGCAGCCATCCCTTTGGGTTCAGGGGGGCTGTGGTGCTCTGTGGGGATTTTAAATGTCACTTTAGCCCCTACATTAGAAAATTTTCTCGGGATGGACCTTGTTGTATTCCCCATCAAAAGAGTGAAAAAAGCATTCCCCCAATTGCAGCTCTGTGTGTTGGAAAAATTATATCACTCACGGGATTATCCTTTTTCTCCCCCCCATGGGTACTACAGTCGCTTGGACTACTATTGGTCCAACACTCTGTCACTCGGTGTCGACTGCTTCCCTTTTTTTTTTTTGGGAGCATATTAGGGTTTCAGACCACGCACCAATTTATTGCTCCCCCCAAAGTTTCCCCCGCTGTGCGCGGTGTGTGGTACTGGAAACTGAATGAGCCCCTTATAGTCAGATCACTTGTTGGCAGAGGTCCGTAGATGTCTTAATTTCAAGAGCATCACATGGGGATGCCTCTTCACCGGGGATCCAGGGGGAAGCTCTAAATGTGTAGTTAGGGGGGGTTTAATCAAACTGGTGCCGGTTCAAGCGGGGAAAGGGTGGCGGCTCCATCAGCGTTTCCCAAAGTCCCCCAGCTGGAGGTAGCTAATAAAAGTGCGCTTTCCCTTGAGGTACTGCAGAAACTGCAGGTGACAACTGGTGGTAAAAAAAATTCTTGGGCTATGGGCAGATGCTACAGCGTTGTGGGGAAATTTTGAATTTGGAAATAAGTGGGGCCCCTTATGCTGGCTAGGGTCTCGCTCTCGCATGTGCAATCCCCCTTTTCTTCCATCAAGACTCCGCCCAATGCGATTGCCATGCACTAACGCATTGCTAAACCTTCCAGGCCTTTTATTCCAAATTTATAATTTCTTCCTTTTTAAATGCCATGTAGGAAATCCCTTTCCCCACACTCTTCTCAGAAAAAATCCCCATAAATTTTCCCCGGCGATGAGGACCCTTTTCCTCAGGAGTTGGAGATGGTGATTGCAGACCACCGGGTGGTAAAAGCCCCAGCCCCGAAGCTTCATGCCCAAAATTTTTTAGGTTTTTTTCGGGCCCAAATTGGGGCCCTTTTCTACTGGGACTTCAAACCATTTCACCTGAGAAACCCCTTTCCCTCTACAGTCGAGACATCCCCCAAAAGGGAAAGGGTCCACAGGCTTATGCGTTACCGCCCCATATCGCTTTTAAATGTCGATATTAAAAGTATGCTAAAATTTAAAGCAAAAACGGCTTAACCTCCTGCTCGGGTTTCTCGTGCATCCTGACCGGCGGCCTTTGTTTCGGGTAGGGGGCACAAAAAAAACCGATCAAAACGATGGACATCATCCACCCTGCGCAAACTCGCAAGCTTCTTTGATGTCCGGGCTTGTGCAGAGAAGGCTTTTTTGACGGTTTTCGTGGCCTTCTCTTCATTCAAAATTGGCCCTATTGGTTTGGGGCCTGTTCTTTCTCCAAATTGCCCCCCCTTTATTTGTCCAGATCGGCACGCGTCAAAGGTTAATGGATCCCTCTTGGCCATTCCCATTTTTAATGGAACGCGGGGGGGTTGGCCCCCCTTCCGCTTTAATGGGATTGATCATGGAGAACCTATTGGCCTCCATTAGAGCTAACCCCGCATTAAGGGGATACCATTGGAGACAAAACACAAAATTCCGCGTTTGCGGGTGACCCTAGGGGATATTTTCAAATCCGCTATTTCACTCCAGTTTGATGGCGGTATATCGCAAAATTTTGGAATTTTGGGCCCCCTTTAGATCAATTCCTCCAAAAACGGAACACTCAAAGTTGGGCTCTCTTCTGCGGAGCAGCTTTTTTCCAGTGTCTTTCCCTTTTCTTGGCCCAGAGGGGGGGATATTTACCCTTTGGTTTTACATATTTCGCTGACCCCTTTCCAAATTTTTCGCAGACAATTTAATTTTCTCCTTAATCAGACAAACAAAGATTTTGGACCTGGTCTAAAAAAGACCTTCGGTTTGGAAGAATTAAAAAGCACTTAAAATGTGGTCCTTCCGAAATTTTATTTTTTTTTCAAACAAAGAAACACATCCCCACCCATTTGGAAAAAAACTCCGAAGGGTTTTTCTATGTTTGTCTGGTCCACCCCTAAACCTAGAATTGATATGCGTGGATAGTCTAAAGTGCGGGGGGGGTCGGTTCCCGGACTGTAGGCTTTCATTTGGGCCCCAGCCATGCCGTTTTTTGGCCTGGCCCTGGATCAGAATAAGAGGTGGGGGCGGCTGCGGGGATCTATGTTCTGGTCGGTGGAGTGCTCCCCTGGATCTGGACTCCCTTTTCTCAATCATAGCTTCGTTTTTTCCTTTGTACAAAGGCACATTTGGCTACCCTCTATGCGGGCATAGGCACTCTTTTCTAATTGAATTGTGAGGGCCCATGTGTGTGGTCATGATTTCCCCGTTTTTTCCCCTGGAGGTCTTCGGCGCTTTTTCCCGGGGGGCAGAAAGGCCCTCCCTTGCGCCCTTTTTCACATTTTTTTGGCTGCAGGCAGATTTAAAACTTGCCCTAGATTTTTGGTGGGGTGAATTTCTGCAGGAGCTTTTTTTTCAATATATCCCGCTCTTATTTTTTTGACAAAATGAAAACAAAATTGGACCCCGACCAGGCCGCGACGTTTTTGAGGGTTATTTTGATTTCTAGCCCAGGGCCATGCTCTCTCATTGTGTACAGGCTGCTACTCTCGCTCCTTCATCCCAGCGCCCGTCTTAATGTAGTACCTGGGAAGGCGAGTTGGGACTCTCCTTTTCTGATCTCCAATGGCATAGATGCTTTCAACTGACCCATAAGCCTATGATAGCTTCTAAGTATCAAGAAACGTGTTACAAAGTTCTCTCCAGGTTGTACAGGGTGCCTGCTGTTTTGCACAAATGGTACCCGTTGGTATCGGACCGGTGTTGGTGATGTGGGAGCGGTGGTGGGCACCATGCCCATATTTGGTGGGGCTGTCCCGCTTAGGGGATTCTGGTCTGCAGTTATAATTAGTGATCAAGGAAAATTTAACAGGAATATCAGTCCCTGATTACCCCAGAGGCTCTGCTGCTTTACATGTTTGACATCCCTTTATAAATAGGTTCAAGAAATCCCTCCTCCGTTACTTGTTACAGACTGCTAAGTCTATTATTCGCGAAAGTGGAAATCTCCCACGCCCCCTCGATGAGGAATGGTATGCAGAGTTTGATTCTATGCAAAGAATGGAGGAGCTGTTTTCTCATAGTGATAAATCAATTACTCAGGTCCCAGCGTACCTGGTTTCACGGGGACCACTTTTAAGACCTCCCAGTTATATCTCTCCATTCTAGTTGAGGCCGCATTTTTCATGATCTGATTGGATGGGTCTTGTCTGGGGGTTCGTTCCCGGATTTAGAGGACCCTGGGGAGGAGAGGGGGGGGAATCATGTGTGGCCTAGCAGTAATGTCCTGGACCTGGCTCAGGGCATGGGATAGTCCTTGTATTTCCCTCCTTTCTCCCATATACCCTTCCCTTCCCATCCCTTTGTTGCCTGTTGGTCTTCGTGTCCTGTGTAGTGTGTTATTTGTCTATGTAAACTGTAGTCATTTATTGTACTCCAGTTGTGGGATTTGGTGTTAGTACACCATTGCGCATACGTTAGATATAATGAGAATTTTAATGTCACTTAATTAGTTCATTATTCTGATTTGATTACATGTCTTGGTTTTGATATGTACATTTATGATACTTGCATTACTGGTGCGGAAATCCGCACATCTGTTATTTTACTTTGTGCTACTATTTATAAAACTTAATTTTATTCAAGAAAATTAAGTTTTTTGAATGTGAAAAAAAAAATAAACATAAATTAAGGCAAATGGCCGTGCGTACTAAAGGTGTAGTCTCCTCAGTATATGAGCGCTTATGATGTATTCGGCGACACAGTTGGGGCGGAACATGTATGCTGCTCCAATGTAGCGCATACATCATTGAGTGAAGCAATTATACATTAACGCGCAGGTGCCGACATTCTATGCAGTGACTATACACTAATAGAATGCGCCTGCACTTTGCGAACTTCCTATAGCTGAATGAAGATGGAAGTGTCGTGTTGTCTACATATGGGTGTCGTTTAATGGAGGGAAGGGGAGTTGAATTTACTCATCTACCTTTAGTTTATTGGTTGCAACTGCGTGGGCTGAGCCTCCTAATTGGATGGATGGTGAAAGGTAGGAATCTATTGGAGGATATGTTGATAAAGCAAAGGGGCTGAAACAATTAGTGATAGATTGGATTTATTGGTCTATCAGAGGAAGGGGTTGGTCCCCTAGAAAGTATAAAAAGAGCATTCTGTTACAACTGACCGAACTTATAGCCCCTGATGACACCATGTTTTGTCAAAACATGTCGGGGAGGTTTGGAGAATTATTTTAATTTTTTGGCACCCTTTTCTTCTCTTAGCTGTCCGCTGCAGAGGACTTGCTATTATTTTATGTTCTTTATACTTCTTATATATTCCTGGCCCAGGAATTACTAAGCCCAAGGAATGTATGGATCCTGTTCAACTACAGATAGACTTTTATGCTTCTTTAAATTAGGAGCGATTAGATATATAAGATAAAAATTATATAGAAAACAAACGTGGATACTGGCTTCTAGATGAGATGTAAGAATATGGGCCTAATAAGGCTATACATCATATATTGAACTATAGAGTTGTGGAAAGGGTGCAAATTTTAAATAATTGAGATAGGTTTAGCTTTATTTTTTTGTAAATTAATAAAAGGTATTATAATAAGAAATAGAGGAGAGATAAGTTTAAGTTTGCCTATGGCAAAATAGTAAATAGATTATTTCCTATTCAGACACAACACTAAATTAAAAATTCTGCTTAACTCCAGTTACTAGAAAGCACTTTAGCTGTAAATGCAAAGGTGATTGACACAAAGCTGAAAAACAGTATTAAAAAAGTAAAGAATACTCAACTTTGTATGCAGATTTCCTGTCATCAATAAGTTTTAATCTAGGTGTTTACATTCAGAATTATGGTTTGAAGAAAATATATTACCATTATATCTTTCACAATACAAAAAGGAAGCAACTGTACTAATAGAAGCAATGGAACTGATAAATGGCTTTGAACAGGTCAACAGACTGGAGTGTCAAACAGGGTAAACATTAAACTGTGAACAAGAGCCGTTTAGGCTCGAAACGAGTAAGTCCGTGTGAAAGCCGCTAGTTTTATCCCATGCGTCTGTTTTGGACTTTTGGAATTAAATAAAGTTAATCTTAAGAATGCGCTGGATCGTGGATTTATCTATTTGAAATAATTATTCTTATCACTGACCCTTGAACTATAGCTAAAACATATCATCTAGTTTAGGAATTCAGCAATATTAGTTGGTAAAGAATGTTTATGTTTAAGGGATTGTCGGGGTTCAATAAAAAATTTAAAATTTAAAAATCAGCTAGGGCGACCAAAAACAAAAAAGAAAAACTTACTCCCTTGTTTTCCCTTTGTTCCAGCTCTTGCTAGTCTTCAGTTTACCTTTTATTCTCTTCCAAAAGGATGTCACTGCTACAGAAAACAAAAGGTTAACAGAAGACCAGGGAGAGCAAATGCTGGGACAAGGGTGTGAAGCAAGGAGAGTATAGGCTTTTTTTTTTTTTTATATTTTTGGCTACAAGTAGCAGAATATTTAATTTTTGGATGAACCAGACAATCCCTTTTTAAAGGGCATTGGTCCTGGAAATGTTCCCTTTTAGAAGGGTGTTCCAGGGGTTAAGAAAGCTTGTTGATTTGTTAGGGCATGATAAAAAATGATAAAAATAGAAAATAAAAATCATAGTTACCTTCCGTTCAGTCCCGGCTGCTGGTCCGAATATCCCGGAAGTAGCAGTGAGCTATTCATAGTTTAAGTGCCAGATGCAGCCAATCACAGGCCACAACATTATGTGCACATGACCACTCTGGTCTGTATTTGGCTGCACATGTCACGTGAACGATGACCATTCTTCACTGCTTCAGCGGGGATGAATGGACCAGCAGCGCCACTGCACGATCGCTTCCGGGAGGTAAGTATGAGTCTTAACTGCTATTTTTTGTCATGCCCTGATGGAACAACAAGCTTTCTTAATTCCTGGAACAACCCTTTAATAAAGGAAAACATGCAGGCAATAACGTTAAGGGAAACAAATACAGAATGTAAATTTAAATTTCGGTGCAATTTTTTTACTGCACAAATGCAATATTGAAAATAAAACATGGAAATTGTTTCATGAAAAAAAATCTAACATTTTGTGGCTATATTCATCTTTTATGTAGTCTGACCCTTAGGTTACACCTTCAAAAGGAAAGACACTATATACTGTATATCCAGCACCATCAGTAAAATTCCAAAAAAATGTGTTTATTAAGAAATAGGTAAAAAAGAAGCAACAGGTAAAAAATTCATGTAACATACACTTACGCATTTCAGGCTACACGTTCCCTTGTTCACAGCATAATGGCTGCATTGTATGCATGCCTTAAAAACCATACCTGTGTATCAACCCCTCCACCTGCTGGGAGCAGTTGCCTATCCAAATTGACTACTAATTTGGAGTGCACAGAAAGAACCTTGATTAGTTTTATTAAACTATGTGTGTTCTACAGCAACAAGCTGGTTGAATAACGATGTGATGTATAGCCTATTATAAACACAAAAAGAAAAAGAAAAGTAGCCTCTATAACTTGAAATTAAAGAGCAAACCTATGTAAGCATTCAGGGATACCTAAATAAATGTAATCTGTTCCTTCTTTTATTTTTCCCACATATATATTGATTAAAATTTGTTTTTTATTTGTTCCTATGGTCCGTATTGCATTAAACAGAGAGGAGGCAATGACTGATTTAATAGATATTCATTAAATTGTTTTTAAATTGAGACCTGTAGGATACCTAGTGTGTAAGTTCAGGATCCAAAATGCCTCGTGATTGAGTAATTTGCATCTCCAAATGTTCACGTTCAAATCTGAAATTTTGGTTTTTTTTTAATTATGTCATGCACCTCTGAGAAGTGTTTTACCACACCAGACACATTAGCGTTTCTACCTCTAATAGCAGTTATGTGCTCAGAAATTCTGATTTTTACTTTTCTTTCTGTGAAACCTATGTACAATATATGAGCTAACATGATGTACTGTACATGTTATAGCATATATGATCAGTGTTACAATTTATGAAGATTTGAATATTGTAACTTTTTTTTATTATTTCAAAACTTTAACTTTTTTTCCCATATAGTGACACGTCACACCTCGATCCTTTGGATGGGAACCAACCCCTTTGTGCAAGCCATATTTTATTTAGCTTTTTTGTGAAAATACTTGGTGTTAAAATGTCTCCCAATGTATTATAACCACTTGTTTATACCGCAAACTGCTATCAGGTAACACCATCTTAAGAGCTGACAGTTGTCACCCACCTAATATAATTAAAGCAATGCCTACTGATAAGTACATACAGTTGAAACCAGTATATAAAAAGACATATTTTTCTCACTATCTGATATGAAATCAGAATAAACCTTACCCATTTTAGGTCAATTGGGATTACCAAAATTATTTATATTTGCCAAATGTCAGAATAATGAGAAGGAAAATTTTTTAAGGCATTTTTATTACTTTCTGCAAAGTCAAAAGTTTACATATGTTTCAGTAGTATTTGGTAGCATTGCCCTTGAACTATTTGACTCGGGCCAAACATTTTGGATATCCTTCCACCACTTTTCAATTTACATTTTTTAGGGACCAGTTCAGTTCTGACGTGACTTTGAGGGGCCTTTATGTTAGATACCCCCATAAATGACTCAATCTAAGAGACTACACCCCTTAAAGTAGTCAAAAAAGCATTTAGGAAGTACATTAACCCATTAGGTGTTTCACAGGAATTAAAGACTAAATTTCACTTTTTTTTTTTTGTAGACTTTCAGATTTATCCATTATTCACTGGTACACGGTAGATGTGACCAGGGAAATGCACTTAATATTGATTCCCCAGATTCTGCCGTTTTCATAGATATCCCATATGTGGCCCTAGTGCGCTATTTGTCTCAACCATATGCCTCAGAATAGGAGGAGCACCTACTGGACTTTGGGGTCTCAATTTCAATACGATTTTATTTAGGCGCCATTACAGATTTGTGGACACCCTAAGGTGCTAAAACTTAATAAACACCCCTAAAAAGAACCTATATTAGAAACTACACCACTTAAGGAATATATCCAGTTGTGCAGTGAGTATATCGACCCCACAGGTATTTCACAATTTATTTTTAGCATTAGGCTCTGAAAATGAAGAAACATTTTTTTCCAACAATCTGCAGTTTTAGCTGAAAATGTATAATTTTTACAAAGAATCTTGGAAAAAAGCGCCCCACAATTTCTTCCAAGTTCAGCAATACACTATAGATAGGTGTGAACTGCTGTTTGGGCGTACAAAGGAGGGAGCGCTATTTGGCTTTTAGAAAGCAGATTATGGATGGTGCCATGTCATATTTGCATTTTAGGCATACAGGTATTGCATTTTTTTTTTTTTTTTTTGGCATTGGGCCATGAAAATGAAGGGGGGGGGGTGGGGGGGAGGGACAGTTCCGCCAATATATTTTGGGTTTCAATTTTACAGTGTTCGCCTTGCAGTGTAAATGGCAGGATAACTTTATTATTCAGGTGGGTACAATTGCAATGATATAAAATTTGATATCTTTTTTTTATGTTTTATTACTTTTACACAATAGAAACAGGTCTATAAAAAATAGCATTTTTATGTTGTTCTATTCTGACAACCATAACTTTTTTTTATTTTTCTTTATTCAGAACTGATTATGGGCTTATTTTTTTGCGGGATGAGTTGATATTTTTATTGGTACCATTATGGGGTGCATATGATGCTTTGATCATTTTTTTATTAAGGTTTTTGTGAGGCGTTTTGAACAAACTACATCAATCCTGGAAGTGTTTTTTATTTTTTCAGCGGTCACTGTGCAGTATAAATGACATATTAGCTTTACTCAGCAGGTCGATAGGATTACAGAGATACCCAATTTGTATTTTTTTGTTTCTCTGCTTTTACACAGTACATACACTTCAAAACGGAAAACACCATAGTCTGAGACACATAATTTTTTATTTTTCTGTGTACGATGTGAAAGGGGCTTGTTTTTTGCAGGAGTTGCCGTTTTTATTGATATTTTTTGGGGGGACAAGCCTTTATGATCAGTTTTAAATCCGTTATTTGGAAGGCAGGGTTAAAAAAACACTGCAATCCTAGTAGTGTTTTTTTTTTTTTTTTTTTTTTTTAACAGTGCTCACTGTGCAGTATCCGTGACAAGTTGCAGCACTTTAAAAAAAAAAGTTTTTATTGTGTAAAAAAATATTTATGCATTGCTATCTTCTGAAAGCCATAATTTTTAAATTGGTACAACTTTTGTATTTATATGAGTTTTTAATCGCTTTTTTTATTCCATTTTATGAGCTGTGGAATGAACAAAAATCGCAATTATTTGATTTTTTAACGGTGTTCACTGTGCTGGTTAATTAACTTTTTGGGGCGGTTGGTGTTTGTAAAGGGGAAAAAGGCGGTGTACATGTTTTTGTTTCACTTTTTTCAAGTTTTCTTTTTTTTTTTTTACACTTTTTCACTGTCAATCACCAATTCCCACAATGCATTGCAGGCACAGTGATGTCATAGACAGCCCAGGAAGTGTTTCTTTCACTTCTGGTAGGAGACAGCAGCGGCATCCTGCCGTTGTTGCACAGAGAGCAGACAGGAGGATCTCACTGCTGCTGCCTGCTTCTTAGTTGCGGTGATCTTAATACCTTAAGAACCCAGACAGTTTTGGCCTTCCTGACACAGCCCTATATTTGAAATCTGACACGTCAATTTTTGTGAGAATAAATTTTTGACACCTTTACCTATCCATGTGATTAAGGGACTGTTTTCTCATGACACATTGTGCTTTAAGTTAGTAAGAAATTTTGGCCCATAGAATCCTCGTTAGTTTGTGAAAAATATAAAAATTTTGTGAAAATTTGGAAACATTTGTAATTTTCAAAGTTCTAAAATTTCTGCATGCAAGACAGATAATTATCAACCACAAAATAGTTTATAAGTAGCATCTACCATACGTCCACTATAGATTGGCATCATTTTTTAAAAAAAAATTTTACATTAGGGGGCTTAGAAATTTAGTACTAATTTTTCACATTTTCAAGAAAATTTGCCACATTGATATTTTTATAGATCAGTCCAGTTCTGACGTGGCTTTGAGGAGCCTGTATGTTAGATAGATGACTCCATGTAAGAAACTACTCCCTTTAAAGTATTCAAAACAACATTTAGTAAGTTTATTCACCCATTAGGTGTTTCACAGAAATTAAAGCAAAGCACAGGTGAAATTTCAATATTCAAATTTTACTTTTTTCTGTAGATTTTCAAATTGTATCAATTATTCACTAGAACATGGTAGATGTGACCAGGGAAATGCAACATAATATTGATTCCCCAGATTCTGTCATTTTCAGAGATATCCCATATGTGGCCCTAGTACACTATTTGGCTAAAAAGGCTGACGGAATCCCCTAACTTTGTCATTCCCTTACCTGCAGCTGTCACATTGACCATGGCATATAAGGAGCAAATAACGGCTTCATATGCCGATTGTGCGGGATCTGCTTCTGAGCCCGTACGATCTGTAACATCACCCATAGCCAGGAGGTGGTAAGTCATATTTTGGCAAGTGGTTAATTTCATGATAACTTTTTTTTTTCCAGAAATGTTTTTATTGATCATTTCAATCAAAAGACAAAACATACAAACTAAAGGACCAACAATGTCCCTGCAAGGTTCCATTAGGATTAAGTAATAGATATGTCTCTATCAAAGAATATACAGAAGTGCATTAAACGATGTAGCATTAGAAGCTCATGTAATATGTTCCAAATCAAGTTGATTGTTCAGGGATTGTCCCTCGTACATCAATGATATATGGCCTTCAAAGTGTGAGGGGGATGGAGGGTATACATTAATAGTAGGAAATGCCAAACAGGCCATGTGGGCAAATTTGCTCCGCTCGGATGAGGTCCGAAGGTCTGGTGAAGAGCTTGTGAGGAACCATTAGAACCAAACACAAACCGAGGGGAAGACCGAGGCTTCGGCCTGTGTCCCCAGGGCTCCCACGGCCTTGCCTGCACTTGGACGGGAATATTTTCTCCTCCGTGCCAGTCGACAAGTCCCAGAAAGCGCTGACCTGGGAACAAAGGCCATCCAACATTACAGTAAGAATGGGAGACAGTGTGGGAAAAGACGAAGGGGAGACTATTACAGGGTTGGGGTGGTAGGGGAATACATACAAGAAACACTGCTGTACATTGGGATCGATCGGAGCAAGCACCCTGTGCATCCTACAGGATGAGCGAGTTGGCAATCAGATAAACACGGGTCTCCATTCTCAAGGAATTACAGGAGTGCCAGCCATTTGATTCTCCAAGTACCATGTGGTGAGGCTAAAACATTTTTTGAGCTTGGTTTGTATGTGAGCTGGGAGGATAGTAATAAAGATGGTCCATGTCAAGAAAAATTATTTGGCCTTCCTCTCCTTGTGGGCTGCGGTCTCCATCCAATCCATACGGAAGATATAGGACAGCTTCTCAAGAAACAGTCACAGGGGTGGTGTTTCAGGTTGTATCCAATAGTGTAAAATGGTCTTTCTCACATCCTTGGAGATATAAAACCAGAGTTTGCGTGTTTATAGTCTGGAGGAAGAATGCCAAAAATGCACCAGCACTCATCATTCGGGCAAGTGGGTAATAGATGTGTGACTACAAAATGACAGACTCTGGATCAGAATTGTTGGATTTGCGGGAAGGACCAAAAGCAGTGAGTGAGATCAGCATAGGGCCTCCACACTTCAGACAGGCATGATTCTCCAAGTGACCCATCATGAACCCCTGTTGTAATACCCAGTATGTCATCAATGGAAGATATCTCGCCGCCTGCCACAGAGACGCGATATCATCATCAGGGGTGACGGAGGCAAGGCCAGAACGTTTTAAAGAGTAGTCTATGGGGGACCTCAGTAAATGGTAGAAGCGTGTGATTGATCGCTTGGAGCATTGTCATTTATGATATGGAGAAACGGGTTATCCCAGTTCCTCTCTGTTAGGTTCCCCTGGACTTTATATGTACAGCTGCAGGGTTCCCCTGCTCTGTCGGGTGATCGGAACGCCCGGTCACCCGACAGAGCTCAGGTACCGGCTGCACAGTCAGCTCTGGGGACCTAGCGTGGCCCCAGAGTTGTCTGTGTATGAAGCCAGTGATTAGGACGCACTGTGTGCTGTCCTAATCACTGCCTGTGTCAAACTGACACAGATTAGCATGTATTAGCATATATGAATATGCTAATACATTACTAAGTGTAAAAAAAGGACAAAAAAAACCATAAAAAGTGTAAAAAAAGAATAAAAAAATAAATAAAATAAAAAGAAATATTTAATAAAAAATAATTGTACAGAAATTACACGCACAAAAAAACCTACACATATTTGGTATCCACCCGACCGTAATAACCTGTGTGAAATGTGAATGGTGTAAAAAAAAATTAAAAAAACAAAGACAAAAACAAAAATACTGCAATTATTTATAAGTGTACTTAAACTATTCCCCCATAAAGTACAACTTGTCTCGAATAAAACGAGGCCTCATACAGATGTGTCATTGAAAAAAGAAAAAAGTTACAACTGCTTAAACGCAAGGAGGCCAAAACTAAAAAAAATTTCTGGTCATTAACTACTTTTCAGGCGTTTGGCTTAATGGGTTAATCCAGATATTCTCTATTGTCCGAGATGAGTTTCGGTAATCAGAGCCCATGTAGAAAAGACCAAGGGCGACATGTATGAACAGGGCTGCGACAGATATCTGCCGTCTTTACAGCCGATATCAGGCGCAGCCCCGTTCATACATTTTAGGCAGGGCGCACTAGAACCATAGCGAAGCTACATATTTGGCATTTCTGGGCGCACAACAGTTGAAACAGGTATACCACTTTCAAAGTGGTATACCTGATCCTGAACTGTCGCCCGAGCACTAGAATGTGCTTGATTTATGACCCGCTGTAGAGTGGGTTCATAAATCAGCTGCATTCTAGCATATTATTAGACGCATGAAATTTGGCGATGCTTTATAAAAGTCTACAAAATGGTTAGCGAGGACGTGTTGAATCTCTCGGGGGTTATTCGTGAGGCCTGTGGTTGGATCAGTGATAGCATGAGTCTACCCCCTCATACGGGGGTTTTGTATGTTTTGGCTAGTAGGGATCCAATCTTATTTCCCCATTGGAAGAATTTATTTTTAATGGCCTCTATTCCCCATTTAGCCTGTATCTGGATGTAGGTTTCCATGAGGATTTTAGTGGCGATGTATTTGGTCTTGTTGTGGTTCATGGGTGATGCAACATATAAGCTCCTGTAAGATCTGCGTTTAGCAGTTGCAATTTCTTTGTGCTTTCTTTGTGTTGGAATTTAAGGTACAAGATGATATGTCCCAGCATCACCGCCTTGGATGCTGGCCAGAAGAGGGAGGGGTCTGGGGTGTGTTGTATGTTGTAGTCCTGGTACTGTTGTCAGTGGGTTAGTACAAATTGCTTGAAGTCTTCCGATTCAGCTAAATAGGAAGGGAAGCACCATTTGCGGAATCCCCATGGGTCCACATGGTTGGAGTGTGTGAAACGGATTGGGGCATGGTCAAATATACATGATGTTGCCCAGCTCTGCTGGCTCCACTAACGGGAAAGAGTGGGTGGACATTAGGAATTAGTCAATTCTAGAGTGGCTCTTGCGTACAGCCGAGTAGAATGAGTATTCCCGTGCCCAGGAGTTAAGGATCCGCCAGGGTTCACACAAAGAAAAGTGGTCCATGAGAGTCAAAACAGTTGAAATAGTTCCTGTGTCTGATGATGCTCGGGAAGTATGGCCCAGAGTCGGTTGCTGGGTGACATTAAAAACCCACCCTATGTTAAAGTTGTGAATTTTCCTGCCAGTCAAGCCACCACCGGCCCCCCACACACAGCAGACCCGGACCCTGGTTCACTCCCAAGGTCTGCCTCCTCTGCGCGCCGAGTGCCCACGATTCCCCCCGCCCCCAGTGTCACAACACGCCCAAAGAAGCGTGCCAACAATGACCGCTACCAGGCCGACTAAGTGAGCACAAACAAGAACCATGGAAGTCAGGTATTTTGTAACATAAAACGTCTATTCAAGTCCTCCGGGCCTTAGAGTGGTAGTTTCCGAGACAGAATTAATCTTAGTTTGGGGTTAGCAGTCTTTCTTTGGCCAGGTCAGGGTCATCATAAAATGTATTCTTCCCATCAACAGTCACTCATAGGCGTGCAGGATAAAGGAGTTGGAAACGTATTCCCCTGTCAAACAGTTGGCAGCATACGGGAGTAAACATCTTCCTTTTCATAGTGACACTACTTGAGAAGTCCTTGAAAAAGAAAATTGATGATCCGTCAACTGCAAGGATTCTCAAAGATCTGTAGGCCTTCAGCACTTTTTTTCTTAACCATCCAGCTCGCATATCTTGTGATGACCTGCCCTGGTTTCCGGTCCCTCTCCCTCCTGTAGGGTCCTGTCCGCTGCACTCGCTCTATGAGTAGAGGATCAGATTGAAGATCCAGTTGCAAGGCTTTGTGTAGTTTGTCCACCAGTTATTTTTGTAGAGCATCCCCAGACACCGTTTCAGGTACTAGGACAAAGCGAATGTTATTTTTTCTCTGTTTTCCAAGTCCTCTAACTTGTCTCGGAGAATAATGTAGGCATTCTGGTGTTGGGCAAGCTCCCTCTCAGCTGAGGAGATTGACGACTCGCAAGACACCACCCGTGCCTTCAGCTCCCCGGTCTTTTGCATTTTTTCAGTAATCTGGGCTAAGGCTGTATTGATGGAGATCTTATCATGTCCAGACGTTTCTCTATGTAAGGTGTCAGCATGCGGGTCACCTTTTGGGTCATTGCAACCAGCTGGTCTGTGTCTGATGTTGTAGAGGCACAAGACTAGTTGGAGCCGAGAGGCTAGGAGGAGTGAGGTCTCCACTCATCAACAGCATCGGGGAGCCAGATGGCTGAGATGACTGAGTGAGATTCAGTTTTGGTTGCCGTTTGTCCTTCAGAGCCTTGTGTTTTGTCATTGTGCTCTGATTTGTGGACTGTGAGAAAGAATAACATGTTTGTCTTTGTGGTAACTGCCTCTGGAAAGAGGAATTTGTCCATGACATAAACAGAGCGAGGCAAGGTGTGCAGGGGGGAGAGAGACAGGAACTGGATGCCGAGTTAGCTGCAACTACATTTAGTTACTCATGATGACGTCCCAAATGTCACTCGGCAGTAGGTTATGGAAAGGTTAGGGCCAGAGAGGCCAGAACACAATGGAATGACGGGCCTACAGAGTAGGCGCACCTCAGGGTGATCGTAAGGTAAGCAGAGTTCCGGCGTAGGTAAGGTCTGAAATCCACCACTTGGTGGCAGCGTTGCGTTAAGGTTCAGAAATGAAGCAGATACTCGAGACACTACGGGCTGATATCAGCTAGTGGATTTCTGTTGCCAGTTACTAATCAGTGCATACACAAGTGTAAATTTTTGACAGGTGCTCACTGTTATCAAATTGTAGGTCGGAAATGTCTAAGCAGGAGGTGCCAGTGAACAACAAAGATTATAGAACAGTTCAGAGAGTATTTAGGAGAGCAGTAAGATTCCAATGGTAATCAGGGTATATCCCTGTCTCTGATCTCCCACTGATATTTGTTGAGTGACAAATTTCCTGTAGTGAGGTTAAGGTAATAGAAAATTGAGCTGTGTAGAGGGAGAGATTTTGTGCTCAGTGTGTTAGTTGCAAAATTTCGGTTCTCCACTAGGTGGCATTATAGCAGTAAAATTCAGGAACCAATTAGAGTGGAATAATCAGTTGAATTTGAGGTATGTATGATTATAGTGTGTCCCTATCTCCAACCTCTATCTGATGATAGTAAGAGGTCAGGTTACTACTCGGTGACAAAATGTTGTCCAGAGAATGAGCAGAAGAGTTGGTTATGAACATCGAAGGAGCCCTTCTTATGATAGATGGACATGGGAGGGCAAGTCCCTTAGTGAAAGGTGTACAGAGAATTCAGGGGAGACCAGCACTGTGGCAAAGGACAAATCTAACTAAGTTGTCACCAGTAAACATTGAACATGCCATGAGAAAGGGTTCAGATTTGATTCAAAGATGGCTGCTGCTCCTGCCATTAGCTCCCCCCCCCGCTCCGACAGTGGGCGAAGAGGAAGATTGTCCTTTATTTCCCACCAAAACGCTTGCCAGCTTGGAATTTCAGGGAACAGTTAACCCAGACAGCCCAAGGCAGACTTCTGCCCCAGGCACTTTATCATTATCATCACGTAACACGTGCCAAAAAATTAACATGTCAACAGCCATTATGTGCTGAAAGTACTCATATAAAATCAGCATCATCTGACGAGGCAGATTTTACACAGAGTACAGTGTAAATCACCTTAAACTTGGTTTGGATGTTGATTCTGGGCATGGAATCCGCACCCAGAATCAGCGTCTCTACCTGTCGTGTTAACATACCCATAGTTACCTCATAACCCTGTATGAAAAAAACAAAATGGGTGAACCCATCCTAATACTGTACTTTGGAAAAAAAAAGCTACAAAACGCAAACACTTCGCAGTCATGTTTTTTGCAAAACAAAAAAAGGCTATTTATGACACATAAGGACTGTTTTTAACACCCTATTTATAGCATTTTTTTTGTTAGGATGATTTGCAAATTTAATTAAGGTACTATAAAAAATAATTAATTTGTTCTACACTTTAGTCAATATTTTATAACTGCTTACCAATTATCAACTCTGTGGGTCAGTATTTAATAAGTTTTATACATGTACGATACTGATCCAAAGAGCTGTCAATCAGTCTGAGGCTATGTAATAAAGCATGTCACACCACAAATGTTAAACACATGTACTAACATGGACACAGTCAGCAACACAGATGTGGAAGTAGTGTTGAAATCACTATCCAAAACTTGAAAATATATTTGGGGGCTGTAGATATATTAAAAAATGTGCCTGTTCCGACTTACATACAAATTCAACTTAAGTGAGAACCTACAGTCCCTAACCCGTATGTAACCCGGGGACTGCCTGTATATACACAGGTACTGTATGCAATGAATAAGAATGGTTTAATAAGCTGATTCAAATTTGCTTTGGAAAGAAAGAGAAACATTTTGTATTCACTTAAATAAGTCTTGAATGCATGCTTCTCTCTAATTGGCCATTTCTAAGTTTTATGGATGATCAAGAAAATGTTCACACTGAATTTGTTAAATATGTATTTGGGTACATTTTACGTACCGAAAAACGGACCCCAATACTTATTTAACAATGTTGTCAATTCTTGATCCGTTTAACGCAATGTAAAGGCAATAGAAACTATAGGGATACGTTTTTGCAATCCAGAAAATGTATCCAAATACATAGTGAGAATAGAAAGAAATAGGCAGCTCACCTGCAAATAGACAGTCTGATAGACCTGTGGCGATGCCGTGCCTCAATCCGCGTTCATGACACGCTATAAGTATGCAGCTCAATGAAGAGAATGGATTGGCACCAGCAAAGATGTAGAGTAAAATCTAAAGAAATTTATTCGGTTTCCATGATAAAACAGCCACTAACGAGCCACATAGATAGACAACGTGTGCAAATGAAGACAACAGTCAGAGGGGTGACCAGCTGGCGCGTTTCGGGCTTGGCGTAGCCCTTAGTCTTAGCTGCGGAGTAGAAATGCTAATGCCCTCTTATAATGTGCAAAACAATCACAATACACATAATGATATTTCACAATTAACACCTGTGTGAACGTACTCACGAACCATGCGCTTCCCCAGGGCAACACAGCGCGATCCGCCACACCGGAAGTCGGAAGTGACCAGGGAGAATAATGCGTTCCAAACAACGGAAATGACGCCACGGAGTATGCCGGTAAGTGGATTACGCGTTGCCATGGCGAAGCGCTCAATAAACGAAGAAAAAGAATATGACTACAGGCACATATTAACCTGCGGCAAAAATAAACAACGCCTCGCTAGTTAACAGGTTAAATACACAAGCAGAAAAAGACCTATGAGGCAAGCCCGAAGCAGAAAGTGCTTGTGCCGGTTCATTAGACAGGTGAAAGTATAAAACAGCATGTGTTAAAAAGCAATTGATAGTAACGAAGGTACAAATAAATTTTTGCAAAATATAAATGATGAAAGAATAATTGTGAGCAAGAGGCCGGAGGTGGGACTAAAAATGAAACATAATATCCCTACGTACATTAAGTCCTTTGGGACAAATACTGTTGAGGGCCAGGGTCCAAAATGCCTCTCTATCCCTTAACACATACTCCCAATCTCCACCACGTGTAGGTTTATGGACATTCTCTATGGCCATGACTTTTAAGCCTTGTGTTTGAGACCCATGTTTTTCTATAAAATGTTGTGCTACATTAGATTTATTACGTCTATTGATATTAGAAATGTCATTGAGATGTTCGAGGAAACGAGTTTTAAGTCTCCTAATAGTGCTGCCTACATAAATGAGGTTACACAGGGTACATGTAAGGACATATACCACATGATGAAGTTGCAATTCATGTAACTTTTGATACCAAAGGAACGGAAAGAATAAAAATTTTGTAAAAATCATAAGCAGGAGATGAAAAATTTGCATGTTCTGCAAGGATGTGATCCACATTTAAAGAAAACCTTTGTGGCCAAACCAAGAAGGTTTATTGGTAACGGGCAAACTATTAGGTGATAACAAATCACCAATTGTTTTAGACTTTCTAGCCACTATGCGACAGTCATTATGTAAAATGGCATCCATAGTCTCGTCCTCTTGCAACATGGGTAAGTATTTCAAAAAAACTTGTTTAAAATTGTCGCAAAGTGATGACTGTGTATCAAGTACCAGCACCCCCCCTGTCTCTAATAGAAATTATCTCCTCTCTCTTGTCTATGAAACAATTTTTGGGGCTAATAAAATCTCTCTGGTACGCTTGTCAACAATTTTAGAGGCCCTTTTGAGTGTTCCCAATATCCGGGTAACCCCTCAATTGAGTCCTCACTAATGTTTGTTTTTCTCGGTTGCTTTACCCCGAGGAAGACTACAATTACGTTAGCTCTAATATATTCGCCCACTGGTATAGCTTGTTCGTGTGAAAACTGTTGTAATTAGGGTTGTATTCCCACTGGTAGCTATACAAAAGGGTTTTAGAAAGCCCCCAATTTGTTGGGGTATACCAGTAACCTCCAGATCCAAAAACGTTGGTAGTGACATCCTGAATCTGGTGGGTGAACCTCAGATTAATGGATTGTTGTTGGATAATTAACGAAATAAGTACGGAGATACATCCCCCCCCCAAAATGAGGAGGAGATCGTCGATGTACCTGCCGTCCCACTCGATGTCATCAAAGAACGGATTAATTTCAGTGAAAACGAATTGCATTTCCCACCAGGAGACTGCAAGATTGGCAAGTGATGGAGAGTACTTTGCGCCCATTGAGACACCTTTAACTTGGAGATACACCATGTTGTTATAGGAGAAATAGTTATGATGCATCAAAAATTCCGTTATCATGAGAATAAATTGTATTAGATCTTTATCGTACTCACTATGGATTTCCAAATGAAACTATAAAGCCGACACGGCTACCTTATGCGGTATGCTGGTATACAGCGACTCGATGTCGCACGTAACCCAACACATATTCTCCATCCATTTTTTGTGCTGTAAATTAACCAGTACATCCTTGGTATCTCTAAGGTAGCCTGGTACCCGTTGTACCAGGGGTTGTAAAAAGTAGTCCAGCCATTGTGAAACCCGTTCCAAGAGGGACCCAATCCCAGAGACAATTGGACGCATGGGGGGAGATTCCTTATTCTTATGAGTTTTAGGTAAGCCATACAATATGGGCATAACTGGATATTCCACATACATGTACTCCAATTGTCTCTGGTTGAGAACCCTCAGGCAACTCCTTCCTCTATAGAAGCTCCTTACTTTCAATTTGAAATCTTTCATTTGGATCTTTGTCTAGTTTTAGATATGTGGAGGAATCCTGTAACATGCATAACATGGAAGCCTGTAGTTCTTACGATCCATGAAACAAACCTTTCCCCCACTTGTCGGCCATCTAAAAATAATATTTTGATTATTCTTAGACATGCAATGCTTTTTTTTGAAAAGAATTAAGATTAAGATGGCTAGACGTAGAGGGAACGGAGTTCGCCAAGGTTCTAAGGTCCCGTTCAATAAAGAACTGGAACTGATCCATGGCAGCCGTCCTAGAATTTATAGGATAACATTCCCTATTAGTGATGGTAATCTGTTTAACATGAGACTCGTCTACTCTCTCAATCCTACATGTATTTGAGCTAGGTCTTCAAGATGTAACAAGGAAAATTTGTTCTTTAAACGTGAGAGTACTACATTTATTAACCAATGTAGGTTGCATGGTTTCATGGGTAGTTACTGTATCGTCCCAAAAATGCCGACGTAACGTGAGTAAACGTACAAAGCGGTTTATGTCCTTGAGAGTAGAAAAAAGATCAAAATTTTCTTCTAAGCCAAAATTAAGTCCCAAGGTGAGTAATTGGATTTGTTCTTGCGAAAGTTCACTGGTTGACAAATTGAGAACATCTACTATAGTAGCTGTAGTGGTGGCTATTGTTTTTTCTTGTTTTCCTTTTCTCTTGTCTTTTAAATTCTTCTTCCACCTCTCCTGGTACGTTTTTTGCGGCTTAGATTTGTTCACATTTTTGGTTTGTTTATAGTAGGATAGACTTTGTGGAGCGCTGCTTGTAGAGGCAATGGATTTATCAGATTCATGTTCTTCTCCGTCTTCATCATGTGACATGGAATCAAGAGAACTGAAGCTGACTCTTTCTGTTAGCATTTCTTCGCCAGCTGTTTTTTCCTCCATCTGGATTTCAATATGGACTGTGGGGCTAAATTATCAAAAGTTCTTCTGCCCCATTCATAGACTTGATCTTTTTCATAGTCATTGGTATCACGCTCAAATTTGTGTTTTTTGCTAGCCATAATTGCCTCTTCCATTTTAGCTATGTTGTCACGTATGCGTTGCAAGTCCTGGTCAAACGTAGTTAGATCATTAAAACTTTGCATATCTGACTCCATTTTCTTCATATCCTTGGAAATTGCTTCTAATTTGGCATCTTCGCACTGCGTGATTAGCTCCATTAACTGTAAGGAGTAGGTACTTAATATTTGATTCCATTTTTGGACAAAGTCCTCAGAATAGACGGTAGTAGGTATTTTTTTCAGTCTGAGGCCTCTTGGTATCATGTCATGCTTCAAATAATTGTGCAGGGTAGTGACGTCCCACCAAATGGATTTTGGATTTTACTCTACATCTTTGCTGGTGCCAATCCATTCTCTTCATTGAGCTGCATACTTATAGCGTGTCATGAACGCGGATTGAGGCACGGCATCGCCACAGGTCTATCAGACTGTCTATTTGCAGGTGAGCTGCCTATTACTTTCTATTCTCACTGCGTGCTACATGTTTTTGGCTTGCTCCCTTGTTGCCACACATGCTATTATTGCATTGGAGATTTTGTTTACCACATTGGTTGTTGAAGGACATTCATTTCTATCAACGTGGAGCATAACATTGCTCGCACTATGGCCTATGCTCAAGGCAGAGATAAAAAAGCTGCAGCGGTTTTCCAAAAAAAGAATATAACAGATCAGAGGGGTGTGGATTTTTGCAATATCCTAAAATCTTATGAAAAATTATTAGCGCAAGAATACGCATTTGGTGGGACGTCACTACCCTGCGCAATTATTTGAAGCATGACATGATACCAAGAGGCCTCAGACTGAAAAAAATACCTACTACCGTCTATTCTAAGGACTTTGTCCAAAAATGGAATCAAATATTAAGTATCTGCTCCTTGCAGTTAATGGAGCTAATCACGCAGTGCGAAGATGCCAATTAGAAGAAATTTCCAAGGATATGAAGAAAATGGAGTCAGATATGCAAAGTTTTAATGATCTAACTACATTTGACCAGGACTTGCAACGCATACGTGATAACATAGCTAAAATGGAAGAGGCAATTATGGCTAGCAAAAAGCACAAATTTGAGCATGATACCAATGACTATGAAAAAGATCAAGTCTATGAATGGGGCAGGAGAACTTCGGATTTCCCACACTCCATATTGAAACCTAGATGGAGGAAAAACAGCTGGCGAAGAAATGCTAACAGAAAAAGAGTCAGCTTCAGTTTTCTTGATTCCATGTCACATGATGAAGACGGAGAAGAACATGAATCTGATGAATCCATTGCCTCTACAAGCAGCGCTCCACAAAATCTATCCTACTATAAACAAACCAAAAATGTGAACAAATCTAAGCCGGCAAAAAACGTACCAGGAGAGGTGGAAGAAGATTTAAAAGAAAAAGAGAAAATAAAAACAAGAAAAAACAAATAGACTCCACTACAGCTACTATAGTAGATGTTCTCAATTTGTCAACCAGTGAACTTTCGCAAGAACAAATCCAATTACTCACCTTGGGACTTAATTTTGGCTTAGAAGAAAATTTTGATCTTTTTTCTACTCTCAAGGACATAAACCGCTTTGTACGTTTACTCACGTTACGTCGGCATTTTTGGGACGATACAGTAACTACCCATGAAACCATGCAACCTACATTGGTTAATAAATTTAGCAATCTCACGTTTAAAGAACAAATGTCCTTGTTACATCTTGAAGACCTAGCTCAAGATACATGTAGGATTGAGAGAGTAGACGAGTCGCATGTTAAACAGATTACCATCACTAATAGGGAATTCTATCCTATAAATTCTAGGACGGCTGCCATGGATCGGTTCCAGTTCTTTATTGAATAGGACCTTAGAACCTTGGCGAACTCTGTTCCCTCTACGTCTAGCCATCTTAATCTTAATTCTTTTCAAAAAAAAGCATTGCATGATCTACAGAATAATCAAAATATTATTGTTAGGATGGCCGACAAGTGGGGAACGGTTGTTGTCATGGATCGTAAGAACTACGAGGCTTCCATGTTATGCATGTTACAGGATTCCTCCACATATCTAAAACTAGACAAAGATCCCACTGAAAGATTTCAAATTGAAGTAAGGAGCTTCTTAGAGGAAGGAGTTGCCTTGAGGGTTCTCAACCAGAGACAATTGGAGTACATGTATGTGGAATATCCAGTTATGCCCATATTGTATGGCTTACCTAAAATTCATAAGAATAAGGAATCTCCCCCCATGCGTCCAATTGTCTCTGGGATTGGGTCCCTCTTGGAACGGGTTTCACAATGGCTGGACTCCTTTTTACAACCCCTGGTACAATGGGTACCAGGCTACCTTAGAGATACCAAGGATGTACTGGTTAATTTACAGCACAAAAAATAGATGGAGAATATGTGTTGGGTTACGTGCGACATCGAGTCGCTGTATACCAGCATACCGCATAAGGTAGCCCTGTCGGCTTTACAGTTTCATTTGGAAATCCATAGTGAGTACGATAAAGATCTAATACAATTTAATCTCATGATAATGGAATTTCTGATGCATCATAACTATTTCTCCTATAACAACATGGTGTATCTCCAAGTTAAAGGTGTCTCAATGGGCACAAAGTACTCTCCATCACTTGCCAATCTTGCAGTCTCCTGGTGGGAAATGCAATACGTTTTCACTGAAATTAATCCGTTCTTTGATGACATCGAGTGGTACGGCAGGTACATCGACGATCTCCTCCTCATTTGGGGGGGCGATGTACCTGCCGTACTTTCATTCGTTAATTATCTAAACAACAATCCATTTAATCTGAGGTTCACCCACCAGATTCAGGATGTCACTACAACGTTTTTGGATCTGGAGCTTACTGGTATACCCCAACAAATTGTGCTTTCTAAAACCTTTCGTAAAACTACCAGTGGGAATACAACCCTACATTACAACAGTTTTCACATGAAACACACGAAGCAAGCTATACCAGTGGGCGAATATATTAGAGCTAAACGTAGTTGTAGTCTTCCCTCGGGGTATGCAACCGAGGAAAACATCATTAGATTGAGTGGTTACCCGGATTGGACACTCAAAAATTGTTGACAAGCGTACCAGAGAGATTTTATTAGCCCCAAAACTTGTACATAGACAAGAGAGAGGAGATAATTCTAATAGAGACAGGGTGGTGCTAGTACTTGATCACAGTCATCACTTTGCGACAATTAAACAAGTTATTTTGAAATACTTACCCATGTTGCAAGAGGACGAGACTATGGATGCCATTTTACATAATGGCTGTCGCATAGTAGCTAGAAAGTCTAAAACAATTGGTGATTTGTTATCATCTAATCGTTTGCCCGTTACCAATAAACATTCTTGGTTGCACCACAAAGGTTTCTTTAAATGTGGATCACATCCTTGCAGAACATGCAAATTTGCATCTCCTGCTTATAATTTTTACAATTTTGATTCTTCCCGTTACTATGGTATTAAAAGTTACATGAATTGCAACTCTCATCATGTGGTATATGTCCTTACATGTACCCTGTGTAACCTCATTTATGTAGGCAGCACTATTAGGAGACTGAAAACTCGTTTCCTCGAACATCTCAATGACATTTCTAACATCAATAGACGTAATAAATCTAATGTAGCACAACATTTTATAGAAAAACATGGGTCTCAAACACAAGGCTTAAAAGTCATGGCCATAGAGAATGTCCGTAAACCTACACGTGGTGGAGATTGGGAGTGTGTGTTAAGGGATAGAGAGGCATTTTGGACCCTGGCCCTCAACAGTATTTGTCCCAAAGGACTTAATGTACGTAGGGATATTATGTTTCATTTTTAGTCCCACCTCCGGCCTCTTGCTCACAATTATTCTTTCATCATTTTATTTTGCAAAATTTATTTTACTTTCGTTACTATCAATTGTTTTTTAACACATGCTGTTTTATACTTTCACCTGTTTAATGAACCGGCGAAAGCACTTTTTGCTTCGGGCTTGCCTCACAGGTTTTTTTTCTGCTTGTGTATTTAACCTGTTAACTAGGCGTGAGGCGTTGTTTATTTCTGCCGCAGGTTAATATGTGCCTGTAGTCATATTCTTTTTCTTCGTTTATTGAGCGCTTCGCCATGGCAACGCGTAATCCACTTACCGGCATACTCCGTGGCGTCATTTCCGTTGTTTGGAACGCATTATTCTCCCTGGTCACTTCCGACTTCCGGTGTGGCGGATCGCGCTGTGTTGCCCTGGGGAAGCGCATGGTTCTGTGTAGTACGTTCACACAGGTGTTAATTGTGAAATATCATTATGTGTATTGTGATTGTTTTGCACATTATAAGAGTGCATTAGCATTTCTACTCCGCAGCTGACTAAGGGCTACGCCAAGCCCGAAACGCGTCAGCTGGTTACCCCTCTGACTGTTGTCTTCATTTGCACACGTTGTCTATCTATGTGGCTCGTTTGTGCCTGTTTTATCATGGAAAACCGAAAAAATTTTCTTTAGTTTTTTATTTACATTTTTGCGGGGCCCAACCCATTCTTTCATTGGACCCAAAATACTACCAATTCGGGGTATTTTTTGGATGTGTTTTACGTTTGCAAAAATTTTCCCAAGATGCATTTGCACATACCCAAAGGGGGTGCATCCCACGGCATAGACAAAAAACCCGGGCCCGGTATTGCCCTTTTTTCCCGCCGCCCCCAAAGTTGACCCCCTTCTCCCCTCCCATTGAGAAGCACAATTCCGTCCAAAACCCGACGGAAAAAGGTGTTTGCTCAAGGGTTTTCCCGCCGGCCCCCGCCGGGGCAAAACCTGGGGGAAACCCCGTGAAGGGGGGACTGCTCCCGGGGTTTTCCTAGAGCCCCATTGTGTTCATTTTCTGCCGGTTTTCAGGGGGTCTGAAAAACCGAAACCGGCTGAGAAACCCGGGCCAAAAAACCGTGGTGGGGAAATCCCCTAACAGTTAGTTTATATGCCTGATAAATAACCATCTACAAAATATTTTTTTCCTTCTGAAGTGTTAAATTTGTAGAGAAAAGAAACACAGTACCTTCTTTCAATATTGACTGAATCTGGCTGTGTACAACCAAGTACTGGAGAGAAGGAATAGCTTGTCCATTCTTCAGATCTCTTTTTCTCAGGAACATCTGCCCAACTTGCAAATGGTAAAGATCCACTTGAAGGAAAAGCAAGACTAATGCAAAAACTTTTTTTTTGCCCTTTCTAGTTGGTAAATCCCTTTCAGTTTATCAGGCCTTTGCAAAACTGTGTCCTCTCCCATTACTTCTTGAGGTGTTAAAGTGCTTAACTCTGGAAACAGAGTGCATTGGTCAAAATCTTCTTTAGGCGGCTCAGTAATTGTGTACGTCAGGAACAAGCCTGATCGCACATGTCTGTGTGATTTAAACCCGCGACATTTTGATCTTCCCAGTTTTTCATATTTAAACTGTTCTTTTTATTTCACAATTACATCTTCCATTGCTTGCTGCCTGTCCGTCAAGTCTCTTAAATCGACTATACTTTTACTAAAGCGGTCTCCTAACTTTTTTGGCTGGACTCGGGGTGAAGAGGAGGGAGATGCTGGCAAACTCTTAGAACGAGACCTGTCAGTCACAGAAAGATGTATATGTGGCGGTGATGAAAAAAAAGACTTTTCTGCTCCTACATGAAAAAAAAACAAACAAAATTTAAAAACCCTTAAACATTCATCCTTCATTTAAGCTTCTGTCTTGTTTCATCAATAAAAAAGACCCCTAATAGGACATTTAGTGCACAGAATCAGATCTGGAACTGATGAAACTTGTTTTTGCAAGATCTTTAACATAAAAAAACGCAATCCTTTTAGTGAACAACCCCCGTTTTAAAGGTGTCCTGAGATGCCAGCCCCTCGTGACATGACTTTTTCTCGTGTTCCCCCACTTTTGGAACTTCTGCCCCCCAAAACCCGACTCTCCCCCTCTTCCCCCCCTTCAAAAGAACCCGAAAACCCATTTCTTCAGGAGGGTATAAACCCAAAATTAACCCGGGGGGCCTCCTCCGCCCCAAACATTCCCCCCCCCTTCGTCTTTCACCCCCTTTCCCGTAGATTGTAAGCCCTCGCGGGCAGGGACCTCTCTCCCTCGTACCAGTTGTTAGTCACTTAGTAATTGTTTGACCAATGTTATTCATGTACCCGCCTGAACTGTACAGCGCCCTGGAATCACGGGCGCTCCAAAATAAATGATAATAATAATAATAATAATAATAATAATAATAAAATGAAAGATGTATATGCGGCTGTAGACAACAATGTCGTGTTTTCAATGAATGCTATCCCTTCTGTGGTATGTAAGCTAGTTTTCAGTGCATGGATAGCCGTGTTGAGTGAGTTTGAATTTTGATGGCAGAGTAAAGAAAGTTAGATTCTGTATGTACTTCATTAATTTCAAGTTTATATTGGGATAAAATGTAATCTTATATTAAATTTCATTCGTTATTGTTCAGATTCAGTCCAGAGGATCATGATCTCTATGTAGCAGAAGTAGACCAAGGGTTTGATGGATGGCAAAAGTTACTTTCTTTGCCATAAGAGAAATCATTACGTATAAGGTTAGACAGTGAAACGCAATTTCATTAACTTTAAAATATATTTTAAAGGGGGTTTATCACAATGCTATTTCACACAATCATGGGCAGCTTCAGATTGACACTGCTTGTTTAGGCTGTGGATGGTTCTATAGCAATGATAAGCATATTTAGCTCCTCTTTAAATAGCTGAGCCGTTACAAAAACATAAATGCAAGAGATTTAATCTGTAAGTAAACACTACAGACCTCTGAGTACTGAAAACAATTGCTTTTCAAAACTAATTAAACGGATATTGTTAGAGATAAAAAGCTGTGCTCCTCCGATGATGGTAACATCACCTCTGTCTCATCAGGAAGGGAGAAATGAACAGTAACCTAGAGACACTTGTGTGCAAAATCTCTCTGATTTCCTTACTAATGCAATATTAGGGCAATGTATTTAGAAAAAGTCTTCATTTACCTGTCTATACATACTGAAAGCTAATCATTGCAGTGAGAAACTCCTTTCAAAGGCACTACCACTGGAGACAGGATAAATAATAGCTTATTTAGTAAATTGTGGATATCTTGAAGATACTATAGCTGTATTTTTTTTTTATCAGTGGTTTCAAGATACCCACTAACCATTTTGAGATTTTTTCAGTGAGGGATTCTATTTTGAAATAATCCACCTCCCTCGATTGTCAAATTGATGTATTCTGGATATCATGTATTCTGATGGAGGGAGCGTCAGGTATTAAGTCCAAGAGTTTGCTTGTAGTGTAACCTTTACACTGAAGCTCTGAAGCTGCCATAGTATAGTAGGCTGAACAGATGGTGTGAAGACTGACTTTTTTGGTATAGACTATAATACTAGAAGTCCTTATGTGTGTGGTATCACGATATAAACAGTAAGTGGATAAGACTGGATTTGCTAGCCCCCTAATTTAACCCTTTCAAGACAAAACTATTGTTTCCATCTACTATGCCATGGTGAGGGAAATTAGTTGTATTTTAATGAAACTATTTAATGTATACTCACTGCAAAGTTCAATATAAATGTATGGGGGGATTAAACACAGAAAAAAACACTAGCAATATCCACAATGCCTAGGGGTAAAGATATCTAAAATATAACCTTTAATAATATAACATTAAAAAATATAAACCCCAAAGTGGAAGAAAATGATAAGCACAAAGAAATAAAAAGCAGAGTACTCGCCCTGAAAATGGCGACCCCGCGCTGGAACACCCTACCTATACCTTACAATATCAAGGAAACGACCCAACATATAGCACATAACATATAAAGTGAGACATAACACGACAATAGCACCAAAAAACAATTTATCAAAAATCGTGACAATTAAGACGTACCATAAATGACACAAACATATTACAACTCTAATGACAATGTAAAGTATCCAACGTGTTTCTCCCACCAGTCATGTGGGTTCATCAGGGCATAAACAGTGTCTATATGCAAATAGATATATGAGTTATGCTTACGTCCCTTAAGGAAGATGATATAATCTAAGTATTCACAGGTGCCAGGATCCTGTAGTATAAGGCAGAAGTACTGCGCAGGGTAATGGTTACATATGGATGAAAGTAGCAACAACTAATAGTAGAAGCTTATACATCTATATATACACCTCTATGAAATCGGCATGCTTACCAACTGGAGCCGGAGATGGCGTCCAGGAACTGCCATTGCGCATGTGCCGAATGAAATGATAGAGAATACAATCAAGGCAGACAAGCGCCGAAAAATACACAGCGCATGTGCAGAGGCCCAAGCAGGGCATGCCATGGCGCCAAAGTATAGCCGCACAGGGTCACTGACGTGATGCAAAAAGAGTGGACCTGCGTGGCAAGGCGCGCAGGCGCACTATTGCAGAGAAGCCAGCCTAGGATGCAAGAGCTGCCCAAAAGGTCCACTGCGTCTGTGAAAAATGACGTGCGGCACATATACACACAGGTGCCAGCAAACATATCGCAGGGATGACCGTAACACAACCAGCACATAGCATATAAAAAAGGCACTAAATATATTGGTCAAAAAACTACTACCTAATAAAAAACTAGCAATAGGAGAGTACATTTTTTTGCATAACTATGTATGCATGCCCGAGGATAGAAAAAGATGCAATAAAGCTACATACATCCACTAGCAACCCGAATTGTTTACCAAAAATCCAAAAGATGACAGTGATAATAGAAACCCCAAGCTACCCAGACTTTTTTGGAGACCGCACCAATTTTCATCAAGAACACAATCAATTTGTGCTTGAACTATTACAGTTTGTACTCACAAACAAATTTTTTCTGTTGAACGGGCGCTATTACCACCAGCTCAGGGGGACCGCTATGGGGAGCCCCTGTGCTCCAACATACGCAAATCTCTTCCTGGGCTGGTGGGAAAGCATTGTTGTCTTTTCTGAGCAATATCATCAGTCCCAAGAAAACATCCTCTATTAGGGTCGCTATATTGATGATATTGATATTTTTTGGTCTGAGTCATCAGATGGTTTCCATCAGTTTGTTGAGAATTTGAACAACAATAATATGGGCCTTAAATTTACGTCTGTGATTCATACATCTGAACTCATCTTTCTAGACGTGTTGATCAGAAAGGGTCCTAATGGATCCTTAGAGACGTCCCTATTTAGGAAACTTACAGCAGGCAACAGCCTGCTTAGGTGGGATGGTTTCCACCCATTCCCACTACATCGTGTTATTCCTAAGGGACAATACATACGCACTCTGCGTAATTGTTCCACCTTTCTATCATATAAGGAGGAAGCTGATATCTTACAACAAAGATTTCTCAAACGGGGTTACCCTAGGGAGATCCTTTCATCTGCTTATCAGTGGGCACGTAGTGCAGACCGTAGTTCCCTGCAACATCCACAGAAAGTGAAGAAGTCCAAAACAGATGGGAAACAGAGTGGTGGGGACATTTGATAATGCATTTAAACAGATAAAAGGCATTATTTCTAATTATTGGCCGCTATTACATCAAGATCCCGATATAGTGGAATTTATTGATCCCTTCCCCCATATCACTTTGAGGCGTGGTAAAAATCTTGGCGATTCTCTGGTTTGTAGTCACTATACTCCTCCATCTCCCTCGGGTACATGGTTAACAAATCGAGTTACTGGTACATACAAGTGCGGTACGTGCAAGGCATGCAAATTTGTTTCTGTCTCTAAAACAGTCACCAATTTTACTACGGGTAAAATATTCCATATGAGAAGCTATGCCAATTTAAAAATGAGAGGTGTGGTTTATCAAGCATCGTGTGGTTGTCCATCTATGTATGTTGGTAAGACATTTTGTGAATTTCGATGTAGAATTTTGGAACACCTGGGTGACATTAGACATCATCGTGATACACCTCTCGCGCGGCACATGAATTTATGTCACCCCGGTGATCCACAGTCCATTACTTTTTCAGTCATTGAAGTTGTCACCCCCTCTCGACGAAAAGGAGATTTTGACAAAAATATCCACCAAAGGGAAACTCACTGGATTTTCTATCTGAGAACCCTCCAGCCACATGGTCTTAATGAATGTTTCTCATTTTCATAATTTGACATTCTCTGTACTATTTATTTATCTATTTGTGTTTATTTTCTATCATTTATTATTCTTTATAATTACTTTTTATTATCACTATCATCTTTTGGATTTTTGGTAAACAATTCGGGTTGCTAGTGGGTGCATGTAGCTTTATTGCATCTTTTCCTATCCTCGGGCATGCATACATGGTTATGCATATACATGTACTCTCCTATTTTTATTAGGTAGTAGTTTTTTGACCAATATCTTTAGTGGCTTTTTCATATGCTATGTGCTGGTTGTGTTACGGTCATCCCTGAGATATGCTTGCTGGCACCTGTGTGTATATGTGCCCGCACGTCATTTTGCACAGACACAGTGGACCTTTTGGGCAGCTGGCTTCTCTGTAACAGTGCGCCTTTTTGCGCAGGCCCACTCTTTTTGCATCGCGTCGGTGACTCTGTGCGGCTATACTTTGGCGCCATGGCGTGCCCTGCTTGTGCCTCTGTGCGTGCGCTGTGCATTTTCCGGTGTTTGCGCTTGTCTGCCTTGATCGTATGTCTCTATCATTTCATTCGGCATATGCGCAATGGCAGTTCCCGGACGCATGTCCGGCTCCAATTGGTAAGCATGCCGATTTCAGAGGTAGATATAGATGTATAAGCTTCTACATTTATTTGTTGCTACTTTCATCCATATGTAACCATTACCCTGCGCAGTACTTCTGCCTTATACTACAGGATCCTGGTACTTGTGAATACTTAGATTGTATCATCTTTCTTAAGGGACGTAAGCATAACTCATATCTATTTGCATATCGACACACTGTTTATGCCCTGATGAACCCACATGACAGGTGGGAGAAACGTGTCGGATACTTTACATTGTCTTTAGAGTTGTCAGATGTTTGTGTCATTTATGGTACGTCTTGATTGTCACGATTTTAGATAAATAATTTTTTGTTGCTATTGTCGTTATATGTATTACTTTATATGTTATTTGCTATATGTTGGGTCGTTTCCTTGATATTGTAAGGTATAGGTAGGGTGTTCTAGCGTGGGGTCGCCCTTTTCAGGCTTATCATTTTCTTCCTCTTTGGGGTTTATATTTTTTAATGTAATGTTATTAAAGGTTATATTTTAGATATCTTTAACCCTAGGCACTGTGGATATTGCTAGTGTTTTTTTCTTTGTATTTTTGGTCTTTGAATGCTGGGTAGCTATATATTTTGGCTACTCCTTCCCAATATCGTGATAGAATGTTGTAGTTTTTTTGGATTAAACACACAAATCACTGAAAAAGATCCAGCCCTCTTAAAAATAATAGTAGTAGTGATGCTAAAAGGTAAAGACAACTATGTAAAAATATAAAAAACATCACTTACCACCCCTAGATGTAAGGAGTGTTCAATGGGGTAGATGCCAAAATGCTCTAAATGATGGAGAGCATCACTGTGAGGAAAGGAAATAGAATAATATATAGATATATCCTTTTCATAAATCCTTAGTCTGGCCACTAGCGTAGTAATAGTCCCAAAAAGAGAGTACACAGGTATATTACCGTAAAGTCCAGTATAACCCTTCAATCTAAAATAACAGATTTCATAGAGACCGGTAAAATGCGATGTTACCAAAACGTATGGAAGCAAATATTTGCAAAATAGGGATAAAGCTTGCAGGCTTAAACAAACGGAAACCGAGAAAAAAGAAGCTAACAGAATTTCGATAAACTAGTATATTAATGTCTGATTGACTAAATCCATATTACACAATAGGGTTTTTGAGCATTACATGAATAGACCTGCCGGGTTGCCATATTCAGGGAGGTAACTGTGCTAAAAGCTAGACTAGGGAAAAGATTAGGGCAAGGCAGGAATATCAAACTCATTTTTATCATGGGCCACATCAGCATTATGGTTGCCTGGAAGAGCCGTAGTGCACCATTTAGTCAATAAGAGGCCAAGATGTTATTTAAAGTTGTTAAAATGCCAGCCTCTTCCACCTGTTCAGCACTGAAATTCCAAACTTGTAAGGATGATTTGAGTGGCTGGTAAGAGGTGTGCGACTGCTTAGGAGTTGCTAAACAAAAAGGTTTCACAGTGCGTGCTGGAGCTCCGGATCCAAAATGGCACCCACTGCTTATGCTGATGCTGCCATCTCTACCAAATGCTGGCCTCATCCTCTGGGGACATTGGAGAGCGAGTCCTTCTGCAACTGGACCTTTCCATCCCTGCTTTATGTGTCTAAACTCATAGGGACAACTTAAAACGGCATAGCAGGTGTTGAGTTTGACACATGGTTTAAGGAAAGAATATATGTATACATTAATTTGATATATTTGTATATAATTATCCTTACATTTTAGCAATACCATTTAATGCACCATATTATGTACCAGAAAGTTCT
Source organism: Phyllomedusa bahiana (assembly GCA_025379985.1). Lineage (NCBI taxonomy): Eukaryota > Metazoa > Chordata > Amphibia > Anura > Hylidae > Phyllomedusa > Phyllomedusa bahiana. The sequence continues at coordinate 21,515 of JAODAL010010947.1, read as the reverse complement.
AAAAACAGGGGGCATGGCTAGCCACGCAGGAGTGAAGATTTGTCTTTTTGAACTCCATTGCTGAAAAAGTGGATTGCCGACGCCTTAAAGAGAACTTGTCACATAGGTTGTGCCCCCGTTGCTGAGGACAAAACAAGCTAGTGTCAGACCTGCTGTTCCCAGCACTGTGCCTCTTATTCTGGAAGATGCTGTAGTTTTAGAGCATTTAATGCTGAAATCTTATTCATGAGCAGGTGTTAGCCCCGCCCACCAATGGATAGACCCACCCACTGACAGTTATTCACATGTTTCTACCTATTCAAAGTAATAGGTTTATCAGTTGTGAGGTGGGCGGGGTAGATAAAAACTGACTCTTTTCTGGCTGAAAACTGCAGATTTGAGAATGAAATGCTCTAAAACTACAGAATCTTCCAGAATAAGGGCCACAGCGCTGGAAACAGAAGGTCTGACACTAGCTTGTCCTCTCCTCAGCAAGGGCGGCGTAAACTATGTGACAGGTTCTCTTTAACCATGGGGAAAGCAAATAAAAAGATTAGAGCAAAGACAGTCACTCGCCTTGCATCTCCTCCATAGGACATTGGCACTTACTTCAGCCGCTCTTTACAACCACAGGCTCAAGACTGAAACCATGCTGAAGCTGCAGCACTTGAAGATGGTTGCCGACATCTACAGCCACCCGGGGCTCACAGTGAGTCTCCTGTCCCTTGTACAGCCAAGACTTCTGAATCAGAGTATGCAGGTGCTCGGTCTCCATCCTCTTCTCGTTTCTAACAGACCCTAATATTACAAGCAAGGACCATGCTCCCCAAAACCCTCCTTCACAGTACTCCAGGCCCGGTCTTCTCACCAACATCCAGGAACAGTTCACACAAAAATGCTATGCATTACAGCCTTCTCCCCCTCCAACTGAAGGAGAAACATTCCACACCCCTTCATTGCCAAGCTCCTTAATAATGCTGCCTACCACATCTCATTCACCTATTCCTTCTCCACCACTAATAACACACATTGTAATTGTACCCCATGCCATCATGTCGTCAATAAGCATCTTTGCACCGGAGCAATATAGCTCTTTACAGCAACCCATTGCAGGACATGTTGTCACATCGCCAAAATGGTCATCTGCATCTTCCTGGGGTAGTTCACCTGTACAGCAGTCAATGCAACCCATGGGGCATCTCTTAAAGATCTCCTCTACCATGCATCATATGCCCTCATCAGCTCTAAAACCAATGAATAAGCCCTTGGCAATATCTTCTGCTTCCAGGTCAGCAGAATCTGGGCCTGACTGAGAAAGACCCCATTCTGTACAGTCACATTGTGCACAAAACCTACAATTTCACCTGCTCTCCAACATATAAACACCTTTAACTACACAATCCAGTGCCACCTTGGTACTTGAAGAACATAGACCTCTTAATTTAACAGATTTCTGCTTCCTCATCTAATCTCTTCCGTCCAGAGATGACATAGCTTCTATGACAAAACAAATGATCAAAGAAAGCAACAATTTGCTCAATGTCGTTTTGAGCTTTCTTCACTTCCACAAAAGGTGGATTCTCTAAATTCATCACATGGAGCAATGTCTCCTTTTTTTAAATCTTTAACTTCCATTGTACAACAATATTCTAAACAACTATTTGTCCTACAACAACATATGGACGATACAGAAAACAGGAACCAAAGAAATAATCTTTGCAGTTGGGGCCTATCAGAAACCATGGTGACTATGGAACTTTTTGTAGTCTTAACAACTATCTTCAATGACCTTATGAAGAGACACCCCAGCACTTATATTGAGACCAACTGGGCCTTCAGAGCCTTGCACTTTCTCTTAATCCTAACACGTATTGCTTTGAGGATGTTATATGCCTATTTTTATGGTATTACGGAAGAAATACTAATGAAAACAAGGAAACAAAGAAATCCACACAACTTCAAATATTCCAAGACCTTTCAAGAAACCAGCCCAAAGGTCAGCATTGAAACCTCTCCTAGATATCTTAAAATCACGAGGCATCCCATACTGCTGGGGTTACCCATTAGCCCTGTTTGATCAACGTGATGTATGCTACCTATCCCTTCACTCTCCTGAAGATCTTCCTGCTTTCTTCAAGGAGCTTAACATTCAGGACATTACTAAATCATCATTCCATGGCCCAACATCCCTAAACCTACCTTTGCTAATTTTTCCCCAACAAAAAAAGGCCCACTGACCCCCCCCCATCTTCCCCCTTAAAGGCCCTCCCTCTCCGCAGTCAAAAATAAACAAAAAATCTTCATCCATGACATCAAAACCACCAGGGGGCCCCCGCCCGGGTAATGGGGATGGATTTTTTTGGAAACTCTCTCGCAACCTGGTAATTTAAATTGACTTACTCAGCAACCCAAACCCCCAAAAAGCTCGGGGAAAAAAGGTCCCATGGAGTTGTTTAGGGGTAAACCCACAAACTTTTGGGCCCAAAATTCAGAAATTTGCTTGTCTTTTGATGCTGGTTACAAAGGGTGCATTATTTTTTAAACTGTGTTTAAAAATTAGTTTGACCCAATTTTTAAACCACTGGGCCAGGGTGAGCACTTTTTACTGGGAAATTAGCCTTTTGCAGGGGGGGTCCCTGTTTCAAAAACCCTTTTTTAAATTTTCCCCTTTTGTCACACATTTTTAACACACTTTTGGGAAACCAAAGGTTTTAAACCAGTCAGGGGGTTTAAAGGAGCCTAAATCAAAGGCTTGGGTCAGAAAAAATTGGAAAACCGGGGTTCCCGTGGGGAATTAGGGAAATTTTGCTACAATCACCCCCTCATCCCCGGCTTCGTATTTAAAGGGGGGGTTTTTGGGGAAAACAAGATTATCCCACCCTTTCCTGGCCCCCGGGATGGGGGTTTTCGGAAAAAACTGCTAGTGGGAATAGGGAAAAGCAAAATCTTTTTGGAAAGACCTAATCAAAGAAATCCAGGGGCTTTAGGGGGTGGACCATTTATGGTTAAAAGGGGCGGGGGGGGGGGCATGTCCTAATCAGGGGCGAGAAAGGGAACGTGCTTTGAGATCTCCTCGTCCCCTTTACTCATTTGGCTCCCAAAAAACACCACCCTTGGGGAAGGGGAAATTAAAAGGGGAAAAACGGACCCTGAGATCCTCTGCCGGGCCCGAGGGGGAAACCCCTGGGGGAGGGGAGCAACATGGGCGGAAAAACTTTATCCCCAGAAAGCCCCCTCACCCCCACCTGCCCCCGGGATAACCTCCTGCTCCTGGAGGATTCCCCTCCGCTTCACCTCGATCCCCCCGGGGGCCCGCTTCCCCCCCGGGGGGCACCCAGGTTGGGGGCTGTTTGGGGCCCTGGGGGCCCTACACCTCCCCCAACAAAGATGGGCCCCCACCCCGGGGATGCTCCCCTTCCCCCCCCGGGGGTAAGCGCGCAGCCACGCCTGGCCTGGGTCCACCCCCAAACCCCGCCGGGGGCAGGGGCCCGACACCCCGCCGGGCACCCCCCCCCTGGCCGACGGGGGTTTTGACAGCCCCCACCCCCCGCCAAGGGGACCCGGGGCCGCCCCCGGGCGCCCGGAAAACCCCACTGGGGACCGGCAACACCAAAAGGGGCAGCTGACGCCAAAAGGGTATACGGAAAAGCCGGGGGGACACGGGTTTTCTCCCCATGCCCCCACCCCGGGAATTTCCCCGGGATGTCCTTTTTAAAGGGAGCCTGCTTTACCCCCCCTCAGGCCCCCCACCTCATACCCCGCCTTTTTATATATGGGTGGGGCCTGTGAAAAAAACCCCAAAGACGACCCCTCTCCTCGCCCCCCAAGGGGGGGGCCGGGGAAACAATTTGATCCCGTGCGGGGGATCCGGCCGCCCAGGGGGACTGCACAAGCCACGCAGGCCCCCAAATTACATTTTTCTCGCAAAGCCACCCCATCTCCTGCAAACCCGGGGGGGACCCTCGGGATCGCCCTTTTATACCCCCTCTCCCCATGGTTTATGCCCCCACCCCAACCCCAAATTTGGGTGCGCCAATATCCCTGCACCCAAACAAAGCCCCTGCACTGGCCTACTGGCTCCCCCTGGGATGGCCAAAGGGGCCTTTCCCTGAGGGAAATTTTTTGCGACTGGAAAAGGGCCCCTTTTCCCCCTTTTTCTGCCCCCAAACCCAGGGGCCTATTTTCAGCTTTATCTCCTCCTATTTTGTGCAAAATCCACTTTTTCCCTCTCTGGGGGAATGCTGGGGATGGCCCCCTGCACATTTTAACGCAGGATGTTTCCCAAGAAGCTCATCTGGCTCTCTTTTCAAATCCAAAGCCCGGGGACAAACCCCAGAGGGAATCTCTGACCAAGCAAATTTTAATCAGCCCTCTCCCAACCTAAGGGACGTTTTTGTCGTTTTTGGCAAAAGGCATATTATAAGCGAATGCAGACGGGAAATTTCTTTTCTTTGGGTTTCCAACGCTTCTTTGGGGGCCCGGGGAATCCCCCTGGCCCAAACCCAAAAATTTCCCAATCATGTCTTTGCGCTTTGCAATCCTTTTCGTCCCGCCCCCTTCACAAATTTTTGCGCTACAACAAACCAAGATGACTTGGCAGGAAACGGGGGATTTTTAAAAACGAAAACAACATTAAAATTTCCCGTGGCCTGCCTATTCTGTTTCTTTTTGGATTTTACTCTTTTCTCATTTGCACTCTTTAAAAACGACCTGCGGGTAAAAATTCTGCCCCCCCCCTTTAATCGAATTGATCGGGGAAACAGGGCACTTCCCCCCCCCGGCACTGGAAACCCAAGAAACCGAGAATAAAATATCCCGGGGTTCATTTCTACCAACTAAAGGGACGAACCCGCTTTTGCCCCCCCAATGAAAAAAAAACTATTAAAGGGGAAACCCAAATTTACTATTTCCAGGATCCCGGGCACTTTTTGGGCCCCAGCGAGCTGCCTTAAAACCCCCCTTCAAGAAAGTACTAAAAAGGGTCGCATTCTAACGGGGGGGCCCCCCCTTTGCCCCCTTCACCCGTGGGGGGGCCCCGAGAAATAAATTACCATTTCGCCCTGCCCGACATCCCTTGGGTTTACTGCGGGAAAATTTAATCCCGGATTTTGGGTTTTCCCCCTTTGGCCTCCTTGGGACCTTTCTTTGGGCTAGAAAAACCGCCTGGGGAAATTCATCGGAAGTTCAGGGGGATTTTCCTCCAGGGGGAAAAAGACGTCCCCCGGGCACCCCCCACTGTTTTCCCCCAAACCGTTTCCCCAACCCCAATTTGGGAAAAATTTTCCCGCGGGTGGGGACACTCATGGCCCCCCGGGTTTCGGGGATTTCCCTTTTCAACAGATGTACCTCTTACGGGGTTTTTGGCTATATTCCATGTTTTTGACTTGCCCCCCCCGGTTGTTTTGAATTGTTTGTTTTCCCCCCCCCCCCCCCCCCCCCCCCCCCCACCCTTTTTTCTTTTTTTAACCCCCCTTCCTTTTTCCCCCCCCCTCCCCCCCCCCCCCTTTTCCCTTTTTCCCTTAAAAAACCCCCAACCCCCACCCCCCCCGGAAATTTTTTTTTTTCCCTTCCTTTTTCCCCTTCTTTTTTTTCTTTTTCCCCCTTTTCCCTTTTTCCTCCCTGTTACTTAAGCCTGGGTCTTGTTTTTATTAAAAGGTTCCCCCTACCACCCGGGAAACCCAAAAGGGTTTCTTTGTTAGGGCCCTTTGGCTACCCTTTTTCAAAAAGTTTTAAAATTTTTTCAGTTTAAAAAGGGCAAGGGGACCCCAATGGGCTGTATTCTTACCCCTCCCCCGCGACTTTTTCTTGTACCCCCCAGTAGGTTTTAGCCCCATTTGGGCCTTGTCTTGGGCCCTTTGGGACACAAAGGCTTCAGTAACCAAACCAAGAGCCCCCAACTGTGGGCCCCTGGGTTTTTTGCCTACTTTTGGGTAGTGTGTTTTTTGTTGGGTCTTTTGGTTTGTGATTCCCCCTTTTCCCCCTTCGTGGTCTAACTCGAAAAACCCTCATTTGTTTTTTTTCCCTTCCCCCCCAACCCCCCCTTTTTTTTTTTCCTTTCTCCCTCTTCACGACATGGGGGGATTTTGCCCCTTGCCTCCTTTAATGAAACGGGGTTTTTTCCCCCGGGGTTTAAAGGGCCCGGGGTCTTAAAAACCATTTTCACAAACGAGAGTTAAGGTGTTTGTCTTCAAGAAACCATTGGGGGGCCGGTACCAAAACATACCAATAAAAATTTATACCGACGGGGTTTTTTTGAAAACTGTCGGGGGTCCGGTCCAAGGGGGTGGGGTGGCACTCCATAAGTCCCTTGTAAATCGGGTTTCGGGGCCTGCGGGAACTGTTGAGAATGGGGGGTATAAACCTGATCCTTGATATGGGAAAAGGGCCCATCTCTTTAAACCTTTGGGTTTGTAAAATTTTCCAAACCGGGGGAAGGCAAATTTTTTCGCTGCTTTAGGAAACTGATCCCCCTCCCCCAGGGCACAATAGTTCTCTGTGGGGATTTGGGGAATGCGCCCTTGGGCCCCCACCCCTTGGGATAATTTCTTCGGGTAGATTTTTCGCTTTCCTATCGTCTATAAACCCTTTAAAAAAAAGGCCCTACACCTACTTAAACTTTTGACCGTCGGGGGAAATTCCCGGCACCCCGCAGTAAAGTTTAAAAGTTTCAAATCCCCCCCCCCCAAAAGGTCTATACCGTCTTCACTATATACAATTTATCGAAAGGGGCCCCCCCGGGGTTCTCCCCCCATTTCGGGGGGCCCCTTCCCCCCTCTCCGCCATCACCGGTTTCTGCTCTTTAAACCGCCCTTCTGCCCTAGCCCTTTTCCGGGGTCATGGCGCCTGAAAAGTCTTTTTTTGGGTTAGATTCTGTCCCCACTGCAAATACCCCAAAGCTATTACTAATTTTATACGGGGCCCAAAACCACGATTGCCATTCCCGCGGTTCAAGGGGAAATTTTCAAAATCGTGATACGGGGAGCCCCTAAACAGGCAGGGGCTCGAGGCTAAAGAAAGACGAGCATCAAAACTAAAATGGGGCTCTCTGGGGGTGTTGCTTTGGGGAAAACCAGCTAAGCAGCTTTGTCAATCGACACACTGGGAGAGTTGCTTTGCTGAAAAGGATAGGGGGTTTTAAAAGTCTGCTGGGTATTTTGGAAAAAATTCCTCCAATTGGCCGTACCCGCCTTTTTTAAACAGTAAAAATGGGGAAAAAAAGCGGGCCCGGGGGCATTACCACATGAATGGCTAAAAGCAAATACCTCAGATAAGGTCTAGGGGCGGCTCTTTTGGTCCCAGGGACAGAGGAAATAGGCAGGATTTCCCAAACTTTTTACTCTAATTTGTACAACCCCCAAAAAAACCTCGGGCCCGGTGGGGGGAACCTTTTTTTTCCCTATTTTTCCCTCAGCCCCTCGGGGGGTTTGTTTTTTCGGGATTTGGAGTCCCCATTCAGTGCCTCAGGGTATCTTCATAATTTTGGGGTTTCTACCGAGGGGGAAAGAGCCCGGGCCCTGAGGGATTTACGGACAAATTTAAAAAGCTTTTCCGAGATGTATTAACTCCTCTGCTATTGCAGGCATTTAACCATGCCCTCGTAGAAAACCCCTTTTCCTTTCCCATACTACACTGCCCAAATTGCATTAAAAACCTAAAAAGGGGAAGGACCCTTTTTCATGTGGGAAACTATCGCCCAAATTTTTTTTTTAAATGTCGATTTAAAAAATTTTGGGGAAGTTAATGGGAAAAGGGCTCAAAACGGTGCTCCCAATCTTTTTTCCATTACCAGGGGGGATTTGTCCCGGGGGAAGGGGGCCCGGAAAAAACCCTAAAGACCCTGGACATTTCCATCACGCACAAGCCGCAAGAACCCCCAAAAAGGTCCTATTTTTCTGGGGGCCCCAAAAGGGCCTTTTATAGGGGTTTTCCCGGTCCCTCATTAGTTGCCATCTTCGGGTGTGGGATGGGACCCTTTTTTCAATTTTTAAAAAACCTGGCCCTCTATCAAACCCCCCCCGCTAAAATTGAAGAATTTAAAGGGACTCTTTTAGACTCATTCATAAATTTCAAGGCACGAGGCAAGGCTGTCCCCTATCCCCCTGAAAAGTCCTATTATGGAGAAATTACCTCTGGAATAAAGTAATGCCAGGGGAAAAACGGGAATCAAAAGCGAAGACAGAAAAAAATGTCGGGTTTGCGGATGGGCCCCTTTTTATTTTATTTAAAGGAACCGGGCACCTCCCTTCCATCCCTTTTGGCTGTCTTGCAACAATTTTGGGGCCTGGCCAATTTCAAAAATTTAAAGAAACAAAATCTGAACCATTGGCCTAGCCTACCCCCCTAGTTCCCCCTCCAATTCACGTGAATACCCCTTTGCATTTGGGGACCTAAAGGGTTATCCTACTTTGGGATAACTGTCCCAGCAACCTGACAGGGTTCTTTTTCCCCTCAATTTTTAAAAGGGTTTTTCCCCGATTATCGGGACCCTTAACCTTTGGGTAAAACAGTGGGTTTTCCTGGTTTTGGGAGAGTCAATATTTAAAAAGCATACTACCAAAGATCCTTTATTTAAATACAAACAATCCGTCTCCAACCAAAAAATCTTTTTTTGGGGTCGTATCAGCGGGCTTTTCACGTAATTTGGGATGGCCCTCTGCTCGGGCCCCCCGGTTATCTTTTCGGTTTTTGGGGAAAATAGTCACAAGGGTTCAGGGGGCTGGGGTTCCTGATTGTCGGAAATATTACTTGGCTTCTGCGTATGCTAGGGGCCTTTGATTGGGGTTCAGGATTTTTTTTGGGAAAATTTTTGGGTCGAAAATTTTGCGGGATGTTTCTCCCCCGTCCTTGGCCCTCGCTCCCCCTTTTATCTGGACCCTTTCCTAGCAAACCGTTTTGTTTTTCATACTCTGTTAAAACACATTAGCTTCGGTTTGCTCTCACAAGGCGTACTAGAATTAAAATTGGGAAAAACAAAGGGCCCCCCTTTTTACCAATCACGGGCAACCCCCTTTCCCTTTCCACCCGGCCCAGGGGTCACATTCCTTTTTTGGGGGCCCCTTTAAAATTTCTCCCTCTACGCCTCCGCCAAATTTATTTGGGTTTGGGGGTCCCGAATTTTCCCGCTGTCAGGCCCCGGGGGTGGCATCTCCCGTATAATGCCCCCCCAGTAAACCCCCAATTGAAACATTTCCTCACTTCCCACGGGAATGCCCAGAGACCTCTTACTAGGTTTGAGCACCTGTGTCTGCAGCACTCTCCTCCGAGACACCCCATATCTATACTTTATTGTGAGCTCTCTGCTAGTGATAGACTTAACCTTCCCCCCTATTGCGCTGCCTGGGAGAAAGACCTTGGTAAGTGCTCTCCCCCCTCACAATGGCATAAATGCTTTGATCTTAGCCATAAGGCAGTTACAGCAACCAGAGCACAGGAAACATGCTTCAAGGTCTTAACCCGTTGGTATAGGGTTCCCCACGTATTGCATAAATGGTTCCCGCAAGTACCCGAGGCTTGCTGGCGCTGCGGAACCTCTAAAGGGACCATGCTACACATATGGTGGGACTGCCCCCCCTACAAGGTTTTTGGCACACAGTATACCGTGCCATTAAGAATATTACAGGACTGTCAATCCCTAAGACTCCAGAGGCGGCATTGCTATTCATGTTTGACGTAAGCACTTCCGCTTATAAAAAATCTCTCCTTAAACATTTGTTGCAGGCGGCTAAGACCGTCATCCCTAGGCGCTGGAAGTCGGTGGATCCACCCACTATTGAGGAATGGCACACCGAAGTATCCCATGTCTACCACATGGAAGAACTTCTAGTCACGACAGACGATCAGGCCCGGTCATTGGCCAGGACATGGGCGCCATGGCTCCAATTCCAGGACTCCCCTGCCTTTTATTCTCTTTGAGGGTAGGGCGACCGAGGCTGCTGGCACTAAGCCCTTTTCCTACCTCAATCCACCTTCCTTCTCTTCCTTCACTCTTCAGTCCCTTCCCTCCCTCTTCTTCCCCTGTATGACTGTATGTGTGCGTGTTTGGATTGCCCGCTTGTTTGTCTTGTTGGTCACTTATACAGCCGAAACAGGCTCACCTTCTGTTCTGACTCAATTACTCAGGTTGGGCCCTTCAAGCCCCTTTTTAATGCGTAGGTTATCACATAGGCTTCTTTTCACTTGATTGTTCAATTGACTAACTATCTGTTCTCAAGACTTTTTATGTTGCACCGACTAGATTCGGTTTCAATGTCTATGCAATAGTTCCCATCAACTACTGCTATGTCGGACATATGTTTATTTTGCTGTTATTGTCTCTATATCTTGAATGTTTATTACATTTGTAAGTGTACTCATCTTATCCTGATATTGTTTGTACTATCACTTTCTTAATAAATCTTATTGAAAATGAAAAAAAGCACGTGCTGGCCAGTAGCTTGCTGTTGTCTTCTGGAGGGTTATGCCATGCTAGCATATCAGAAGGAACCAGGAACTCGCTTGCATCAATGCCGCCATGTAACCACATTAAACTGTTAACGCACAGCGCTATGGTTTAACACCAGGTAACTGACATATCTTGTCTGCTATAAACGGTTTTAATCCTATACCTGTATTTGCATATCTGAACAGTATATATCTCTATATTCTTTGTGTATGTAGTATATTGTCTAGTTTGCCCTTTAGGCAATTAAATACTCAAACCCAATTTTGGGCTTCTCTTTTACCTCGATCTAAGAATCCACACGTCAGTGTTCTCTGTTTTACGTCATATGTAACGGGCCGGGCTTATATCAAATGAGGAACTGGTGGCAGTCTACCGGGTTTACAGAGTTCTGTTTCACTGGTGCTAGTGAAAAGGGGTCTCTCAGCAGGACAGGGTTGTGAGCAAGTTTTGTGCCACACCAGCAGTCACGTGTCTGGCCATGCCCAAAGGGTCTTGACACGTCGGCCAACGAACAGGGACTGTTCGTGACACTGACCCTTCACATAAACGGCCACACTTTCACTATCATAAACACCTATGCCCCAAACCAAGGTCAATCCTCTTTCCTGCTTAACCCCTTGCCATTAATCCAAGGAACTGTTATCTTCGGTGGAGACCTTAACATTAGATCCTACGTTAGACAACTCTTCTGGCAAATCCTCTAAAACAGCACTCCCTTGGCTTTCTTCAACCTCTGTCGGCAACATTCTCTGGTCTGGTCTGGTTAGTTAAAGGCGTGTGGACATGGAAATTGAATGACTCACTTCCATTAAATGTGATAAGTCAAAATATCTCACTTTGAGTCCAGCCACTCTCATACTCTAATGGGAGGCTCTCAAAGGTATCCTATGGGGTATTTTTATAAAACATGGAACCAGGCTTACAAAATAGCACACAACTTTGTCTTCCATGGAATTGTCTCAAATGTGCACTTTATCTACCCTCCATGAGCTGCAGGCGGCAGACACGTCTTGTGGTTAAGCATCTCCTTGAAACCTCATGGAAACTGCTTTTATAAACCAATCGTAGCAGATCCTATGCAAGTGGCTGTATGCTTGCTAGGGCAACTTGCCACCAGATTGCAAAATCTTTTAATTTCCTGTATTACAAATTTGCAATGAACCACAGTACATCATACTGCTGACACAGCTCGCTCTATTAATTCCTATTATAAAAAGCTTTATAATATCCCCCTCGCCCCGTTGCCAACCCCAAATCTGGTCTCCCCCTAATTACACGCCTCACAGCATATCTGACTCTTCTCTGAAAGACATGGAATCAGTTATAAAATCTTTACCAGGTAATAAAACCCTTATCTATCCGACTTGATACATTCGGACCAGGTAGATTTTGTCCCCTGGAGGGAGGTCGGCAACTACACGCCTAAAGCACTAGACATTAACATGCCCAATCTTACAAAAGTCCCTTCCTTATTTTATTGTTGGATGCTGAAAAGGCCTTCGATAGACTCAAACTGGCTTCACTTTCCCAAACTCTACAACTTGGCCTGGGTCCCGTTTTCATTTCCAAAATAATGGCACTTTATTATAATCCTTCCGCTAAACTGAAAATAAATGGAACACTTTCTGATTCCTTCACTATTAACCTCTTTCTGAAGGACAGTCATTATAATATGGCCCTAAATTATTTCCCTCCTTGCCTTCTGAAAGTCATAGCTTTTTAATTTTTCCATCTATACAGACATATGAGGGCTTTTATTTTGCAGGACAAAATGTACTTTCTAATGGTATTATTCATGTTACCATAGAATATACTGGGAAACGCAAGAAAAAATTCTAAGTGTGGCAAAATGTTAAAAAAACGTACTCGCGCCATGTTTGCAGGTGTTTTGCTTTTAACGGTGTTCAATCTTCGGTAAAATGTATGCATTACCTGTATTCTATAGTTTGATATGCATCCGGCAATACCAAACATGTAGGGTTTTCTGATATGTTATGGTACCATAAAAATATTCCAAACATTTTCTATTTTTAAATTCTGCGACCAATAACTTTTTTGAACTAAAACCTACGAACTTAAGTGAGGGTGCAATTTTTCGGGCTGAAGTGTACTTTTTATGCTACCAGTTTGGAATACATGTGACTTTTCTGATTAAATTTATTCCAATTTGTATGGGACGTGAAATGACCAAATAACCGCAATTTTGGCATCTGAATTTTTTTTTTCTTCTACTGTTTTCAGTGTACGGGATAAATGATGTTATATTTTAATAGACTGGACATTTTTGGATGCAGCGATACCAAATATGTGTAACTTTTTTATTATTATTTTTATTTGTAAAATGGCAAAAGGGGGTTGATTTAAACTTTGAATTTTTTTAAATTGTTTTACACTTTAAAACTTTTTTTTTTTTTACTTTAACTTTGAGGCCCCTACGGTGCTTCACCACTAGGGAGCTTGATCATTTATACAGCCTAATGTATTGTATATACAATGCATTAGGGTGTACAAAGATGGCGGTTTCACCACTTCCGGCCCCAGGCCTGGAGTGGGGAAATTGAAAACATGGCAGCGATGGAGGCCTTTACAAAGCTTCCATCTGCCATGTTCAACGATTGGGACACAGCGATCTCGCCGCTGATGTCCCAATCGAAATAAGAAACGGTGTTGGCACCGTTTCTTATTCATTTAGATGCCGCGGCCATCTTGGCTTCGGTGTCTAAGAGGTTAGCTAAACTTAGCCGCTAACACCTAGCGGCTGTGTAGCGGGATTGCAGCCCTCAGAGGTGTCCCATTTCTCCACTCCTGTACATTCTAGTCATAGAACATCTGCTAATCCAGACATCAAGGGATGAATATAAATGTTCTGCATTTGCAGACAATCTCTTGATGTATGTCACTAGTCACCACACTTACCTTTCCTGATGTCTTTTCCTTCTCTTGGTCCCCCAATTATATAAAATATCCAGGTATTAAAATTCCAAGAAACCTATCTATTTACTTTAAACTTTGCCCCTTTATTTTTACAATTCACTCGAGACCTTGCATATTGGAAAAAAACTAGTTCTCTGTTGGTTTGGGAGAATTAATGTAATCAAGATGACATTACTACCTGGGCTTCTTTACATTATGCAAACCATCCCCCTTACACATCACTCCCTCTTATTGATAGTGGATTCAAAGCTGCTTCAACACCTTAATACGGTCCGAAAGATGACCGAGTATTTCCTGCTCAACATTGATTAGGCACATATCTGAAGGAGGCAATGACCTACTGGAATGTAAATTTTATTTATTGGCTGCCACCTATACCCGTATAATTGACTACTCTTCCTTGGACATGGACCCATTCGGTATCTGATGACATCTCCATATCCTTTAGTGTCAAACATACACTAGCGACTATCCACTCATATAGGAAATCTAATACTATTATTGATCGTATGGGGCCATTAAGCCCTGTCATTGACCACCTGGACTTCCCACCTTTAACCTTTGTGGAGCAATCAAAATACAAGCCATTATTCTTTTTTAATATGATATTCAAAGTGTGCATTGTCCCTTTCTCCTTTATTGCACCTACTCACCTACACCTCTTCCCATGTTTTTCAATAAACCCAATTGAAATATTTTTACTCCTCAATTAACCATGCCTCTAAACTGCACAGATCCCTTATTCCCTTTGAACATCTTTGTCTATCACCTTCCAACCCGCAGCATGCTATCTCCATGATTTACAAAATGATATTGGCACATACTCAACAACTTCCTACTTACAGTAAAGCCTGGGAAACTTAAGTTCAAAAACAATTCTCCCAGGCCCAATGGTCCAAATATTTTCAGTTACCACACAGTTCCATAATAGCTATAAAATCAAGAAACCAATTACAAAATCCTCTCACACTGGTATAGTGTCCCAATATTATGCCTCAGAACCGAACACTTGTTGTCATCATGGATCTGGTTTAGGCTCCATGTTGGATATTTGGTGGGACTGCCCTTCTTTAACATCCTTTTGGAAAACAGTCCTATAGGTAACCCGCCAGTTGACAGAGGTCACTGTGCCCTCCAGCCTAGAAGCGGTACTTTTATTTATGTTTCCCATGTGTCTCTGTTAAGAAATCTCCTGCAGGCAACCAAGACTGCAATACCGAGGCATTGGCGTTCCTCAACCTCTCAGACTATTCATGAGTGCCTTGAAGTCACTCATAGTAACCACATGTAGGACACTCCTGGACAAGTGTCCTGCCTTAAAAAAAACATGGTGCTACTGGTTAGGAAGTAATCTCTTTCATATCCTTTTGAATGGAAAGATCCCCTTTGCATTCTACTCTTCTCTTTCAATTTACGAGTCGCCTACTCCTGTCACTTGTTATCATACTTTTAATAATATGCGCTTCTAAATGTCTACATTAGTTACCCTCTGCGATCCACTAATTCTTCCTCTCTCTCCTCTTCACTATATTTTACCTTTGGATACCACCTTATTTTACCTTTTTATTATAACACTGTTTAGACCTTCAATCTTAACCCAAGATTTGTAAATTTTAGGATCTCTGACTCATATAGTACAATATTCCTAATATGAGTTAAAGTTGGGGGTTCTACAGTCCTACCATACCATAAATGTATTAACCAACTGCTACTTCACAGAGGAACCAATGTTAAAGGGGTTTTCTCGCTATAAAGATCATGTCTCAGATTATGGGGACAGTAAAAATAAGCACTTTTGTAATTGGTTTGCATTACCTCTGTCACTTGGTTTAGCAGATATGAGCTTGTCTGTAAATCTGTGTTCTATTTCTGCTGTTGCTGGTCGGCCACGCCCCCTGTACGGTCCCCGCCCCTAGACACGCCCCCTGCATTGTGATTGGCTGGATTACCTTTCATTCAGCCTGTTGGGATACGCCCCCAGACAGGAAACGCCCCGGCCACACCCCTTGCACTGTGATTGGCTGCCTGCACACTCTGTGTTTACTCCCCTCTGAGCTATTAAAATCGATAGTGAAACCAATGGCTGCAGCCTCAATACTCCTCTCCCAGCTGTAAGGTGAAAGATCTGACTAATTACTGACTGTGGAACTCACAGATCCATTCATATAACACAGTGCTTCATCCTCTGTTCTTATCATATAACACATATAACACATTCCTGCCTGATAACAGGGGGAGGGGCAGTGTGCATTAGTCATACATTCTCCTGCCTGGAACGGAGGAGGAGAAAGAGGGGGCAGTGTGTATATCTCACATGTCTCCTCAGTTCAGGCTGTGTGTATAACTGCATATGTCACAGTCTCCTGCCTGGAATAGAGGGGGGAGAGAGGGGGCATTGTGCATATCTCACATGTCTCATCAGTTCAGGCTGTGTGTATAACTGCATATACCACAGCAAGGAGCTTGTGGAGCCTGGAGATGGAGGCTCTGCAGACATAAGAAGCATGCAGGAGGATACAGAGCTGTTATATCCAGAAAAACTTCTGCATCCCCTGCTTCATACAAAATGATGATGTCACAGGTCTTCAGTGAGGGTAGACACGCTTCCTGGGAGGAGAGACACGCCTGCTGAGAGGAGAGACATGCCCCTGGATTTCAAACTCAATATCATAGAATCAGCTAAAGAGCACAAACAGTTCAAACAATAACACACCTTTAATGTACTTTTATATATGCTTACGACTATATATTGTCGACTGTGATTGTAAATAATTTTTCCTTCCCTTTTTGGCACATTTTACATATTTTATGAATTTAATGGATATGTTTTATGCTTTCTACATAAAGTTTACTCCAAAAAGCTCAATAAAATTCTGAATAAGAATAAAAAAAAATAAAAAAAGATAAAAGTCCCAAAAACATTTTTGAGGGTTTTTTCTTTTCTGCAGAAGTTCACCGTCTGGTTTAAATGACATGTTAACTTCATTATGCAGGCCAAAAAGTATCACATTTTTGTGTTGTAGACACATTTATAGTAGGCTCCAAAAAACCTTTCTGCACACTATCAGACACATTGCTTGGCTTAGCCAAAATTAAGCTTTGCCTCATGGGAAAATAGGCACAATGCGACATGTTTTGATTAAAAAACGGTGTTAAAACATACACCAAATTTGTATCATAGGAAGTAAGCAAAAAAATAAAAAGGTGGTCTACATAGTTAGGCAGTCTAAGGCTGCCCAAATTGATGAATCAGCATGACCAACCATGATGAATCTGGAGCATTTTTATACTGCCTGTCTAAGCTTACGTTTCTGACAGCAATTGTACATGAGGGCCGCTGCACTTTATTTGTTTTAAATCAGATTTTTTTTCATTAAAATCTGTTTCTAGTTGAGAAAAACATTGGCAGTTTTTTTTTTTTTTTTACATTTAAAAATGTCTGGTCTTTTGCAGTGTGACCAACTTGCACTGGTGGACCACTACTATATTTTGTGATTTAAATCTAGATCTAAAGCTAGAGACATGTATGCCCCAGTGACCGCTTTTTTGGTCTTTAGAGATAGCAATACTTGTGCTACTACATCCTAACAACTAGGTGTTGTCAGCCAAAATTATTTTTTGGTATTAACCAATTGTTGGAAGGGGAGTCTGGTGTTACAGTATGTTCTATATAATTTCTTTCAGCTTTGATTGTTGATACAGCAATGGTAAATTTGCATCTGAAAATTAAGAGAAGCAGTTACATCTGAACAATTGCAATATACAAGCTCAGTGGAGTAAGGAAGTATGGGCTAATGCTACTACAGTACTAACATGCAGTGATACCCTAGTAGTTACACCTAAACAAGTGATACCTATTAAAATAGCTGTGTACTCCAGAGTACATTTAAAGGTGATACAAAAGTACTGACTTTGGGAATGCATTTAGGTTTCTGCACAAGTTTTTCCCTTTTTTCTTTTGCATAAAATTTGATTAATATAGTTTAGTTTTTAAATATTAATCTGTGATGGCTAAAAGGCGTTGAAGATTGCCTATGGCAAACTGTGATTTTGGAATTGGAATTCAGATACAACACATTAATAGATGTAATAAATAATACCTTTAGAAATACAATAGACATACCCCACAACTAAAATTGTGCCTGGAAGGTGTGCCTAAACTGCAAGAATTGGTAAAACATCAAATGAGGCAAACAAAAATCTGTTTCAAGCTGGGGGAATTTTTTTAAAACACCATTATCCAGAGCCTGTTCCAGAAGGTGAATGCCCTTCTCGCACCATGCTACTAGAAACTGGAGTTGGTCTAGTTCTGGAAAATTAGAGTTGGGCCATAAAGGGGTAAACTTTGAAAAGTTTCCAGAGCCCAGAATCCGTTTACCTCTGTCCCAAACCTTGTACATAAGTGTCAGTTTTGGAAGCTTCCTGCCTGAAACCTTGAAATCACACTAATAGAGAGCACAAATGAGGCCAATGTTAGAGCTGTGCTATAAGTTTACCACTAGAATCACCTTCTTCCTTGTTACTCTACCCAACAAAATGTTGCAACTGAGAGGCAAAGAAAAACAACCAAGTATTCGGTATGACAAGACCTCCCACATCCTTCTCCCTCTGGAAAGTTTTAGGTTTTATTCTAGCGTCACCCCCTTTCCATGGCAGGTCTCTAAAAAATCAGCGTGCCTTATGAAAAATTTTAATTGGCAACCAGACCGGGGATTTATTAACAATGTAAAGAAATTGTGGCATAAGTACCATTTTAATTAAATTGGCTCTGCCAACTGTAGAAATAGGGAGGCAATTCCAGGCTTCTATCTTAGATATTCATCCAGAGAAAAAAGGAGTGATATTGCAAAGGCTATGATCGTCCAACCTAAGGCTAATATCAATACCCAAATATTGAAAGTTAGAGACTATATGCAGGGTACTGCAAATCTGGGGTACATTAGCTGGAAGGAGATCATTAGAGAGCATGGATGATTTGTCCCACTTCATCTTAAGACCTGACCAGGAGCCATATGATTCAATAAGGGACATAACTGGAGCAACAGAGTTCAAGACATCAGGTTGAGGGGCATCTAGGAAATAGTGACCATAATAGAATACATTTCCATTTATCTTTCAAGAGAGCTTTTTTTGTCAGGGAGCCACAAAAACACCGAATTTTAGGAAGGCTAATTTTATTCTGCTTAGGGAGGCCCTAAACGGTATTGAGTGGGACAAGGTATTTAAAAATGGCGGAACAAATAATAAATGGGATATTTTTTAAAACATCTTGGGCGCCCACTGTGAGAGGTACATACCTTATGGTAATAAAATAATTAGAAACAGGCAGAACCCCATGTGGATCAACAAGGATGTAAATGAGGCAAAAATAACAAAAAGAAAGCGTTTCTGCTACTAAAACAGGAAGCAAAAAGCTATAAGGAAAAAAAATAAAATATGTAAAAAATGATAAAGGCAGCAAAGCTGGAGAGAGAAAGACATATTGCCATAGAAAGTAAAAGTAACCCCAAAATATTTACTATCTAAATAGTAAAAAGATTAAAACAGAAAATGTTGGCCCCTTGAAAAGTATTGAGGGAGAGACTGTAGAGGGCAACGAGAAAAAAGCAAATCTGCTAAATAATTTTTTTCTCCACTGTATTTACCGAGGAGGATGACCTTCCTGTTGATGAGCAGAGGGATGAGGTAAACTCCAACTTAAGTGTTACTTGTCTAACCCAGGAAGAAGTGCA
This sequence comes from Phyllomedusa bahiana, assembly GCA_025379985.1. Classification (NCBI taxonomy): domain Eukaryota; kingdom Metazoa; phylum Chordata; class Amphibia; order Anura; family Hylidae; genus Phyllomedusa; species Phyllomedusa bahiana. The sequence goes on along the minus strand of JAODAL010010947.1, from coordinate 2,429 downwards.
GCTCCATCTTAGGAAGCTTAAAATAGACAAATCCCCAGGTCCTGATGGTATACACCCCTGTGTCCCAAGAGAGTTAAGTGATGTCATAGATAGGCCCCTATTCTTAATATTTATGGACTGTCTAATAACGGGGAATGTCCTAAAGGACTGGCGCATATCAAATGTGGTGCCAATAATCAAAAAGGGGTCAAAAAGTGATCCAGGAAACTATAGGCCGGTAAGTTTAACCTCTGTTGTAGGTAAAATGTTTGAAGGTTTTCTTAGAGATGCTATCCTGGAGATATCACTGAAAATAAATGTATAACGCCGTTCCAGCATGGGTTTATGAAGGATCAGTCCTGTCAAACTAATCTCATCAGCTTCTATGAGGAAGTTAGTTCTAGACTGGATCGGGGTGAGGCATTGGATGTCATATCTAGATTTTGCTGAAGTATTTGATACGGTGACACATAAAAGGTTGGTAAGTAAAATGAGAATGCTTAAACTGGGGGAAAATGTGTGCAAGTGGGTAAGCAACTGGCTCAGAGATAGATAGAAAAAAAGGGTGTTAATTAACGGTGCATACTCAGACTGGATCCCTATTATTAGTGGGGTACCACAAGGCTCAGTATTGGGCTCTATCCTCTTTAACATTTTCATTAACGATCTTACACATGGGTTGCACAGTAGAATATCGATCTTTGCAGATACTAAGCTCTGTAAAGTAATCAACACAATAGAGGATAATGTGTTATTACAAAGGGATCTGGAGAAGTTGGAGGCCTGGGCAGAGAAGTGGCAGATGAAGTTTAACACAGATAAATGCAAGGTTATGCACATGGGGAGGAAAAATCCATTACATGACTACATGTTAAATGGAAAAACGCTGGGTAAAAGTGACATGGAGAAGGACTTGGGAATCCTGGTGGACAGTAAACTTAATTGTAGCAGCCAGTGTCAGGCAGCAGCTGCCAAGGCAAACAGGATCATTGGTTGTGTTAAAAGGGGCATAGAGGGGGCGTGGCATGGACGCTGGCTAAGATGGCTGCATGATTTAGTGGCTCCGGAGAGTTACTGTTGATATCGGGGGCAATCCAAAACCATCCTGCTCTGTGGACACCGAGCACAGCTGGCTGACATCCTAGGCACCCTGAAGAGAAGTTTTGAAGGGCGGGCGTCCCTGTTGTAGTGCGCTACACGGACACACACGAGGCGGAGGAGACTAAGGCCTATACCAGAGGACGCGGCCCCAGGATTTCCCGGGCTGAACGCCTGTACCCTCATAGGGGGAACACAGTGGGAAGAGGATGCCGATTTACTCCCCGCTTACCTGGCGGACACGACGGTGGAACAGGAGGAGACGCGGTGAGCTGCGGAGCTGTTGGCCGGCGCGGACGGCTGGTGCGGAGAACTGAGGCCTGTGACGGAGAGAGTGGACCTGAGGGTTCCCGGGCCTGGCTGCTGCGCCCCATCCGGAGGAACGCAGCGTTGTGAAGGCTGCAGCATATATCCTGCTCGCCCAACAGGCACCTTGCTGACACGGAGATCAAGCAGCAGGACAAGTGACACGCTATAACGCCGCTGGACCGTGCGGGCGCGCGGACCAGGAGAGACACGTGGCAGATAGAGCAGCTGCAAGAATCAGGTACTGCATAAGGATCCCTGTCCCAGGCGCTCACCCCTTTACCCCGGGCCCCCTTGCGGGGTGTACTCTAGCACCCTTTCACCAACGCCCTTGTTTTCCCGGAAGAAATTTGGAGCCCTCGGGACTTGGTTGTAAGGGGTCTCTGTGGGGAAACCAGCTTACCCAAAGGCGGGCCTTTTTATTCCTGGACTGGGCCTTACTACAGTTCTTCAGTGAGGGGACCCGCCATGGGGAACCCTGACTGAGGGTCAGAGGATTTTAGAGTAGTGCTTATCTAAGCCCTCACTGTCAGCCATGTCACTTAAAGGCCAAAAAAACGGGGGTTACTCCATTTGCTAATTAATTTTTAAAAGGACAAAGTGCCGTCCCGGGTGGCAGAATAAAGGTCACCCAGGGTTTCCGATCTCGGTGAAATAAAAACCGCTAGGTTGTCATATTGGGGTCTGACGTTTGGTTTTTCCAGGTATGATGCTAAAAGCGGTCGATCCCGGGCCAGGTTTTATTGGAGCGGTTCCAAAAAGTAGGGTGGGTGATGGCCCCCGGGATGGCCCCCCGGTTTTGGCCGGCTACTTAAGGCAGGAAGTCTAGGAATCAGGGAAGGTGTGTGCTCAGTCAGTGATTTGGTCTGATGAGAGGAAGGTGGAAAGGCTGGGGCCCCGCCGCAAAACAAAAGTGTGCCAATTTCCCCCAAGTTTGGGGAGGGGGGAACCCCAAAGGGAATCTTGAACGTAGTGATACACAAATGTGTTTGTTTCCCCTTTAACTTAAGTTAACTGTTTTTTGTTTTAAATATTTGAATGTTTTA